>MNCI01023302.1:576171-606270 GCA_015680685.1 Gnetum montanum | reverse complement strand
GGAGATTTGCACTATCATATTTTCTTTTGTATTATTTATTTATTATTACTATTTTTATTGTTGTCATTCTCCCCCTTTTATTTTGTTTTATTTTTTAACTATTACATCCTTGGATATTATGTTGTAGCCATCAATGTTTCTGCTAAAAATCTAGCATCCACATCCACCTTTCGTATGAAACCATGGATAGAGGCTCTGGATTAGTTTGCCTTCATGCAAGGCATGGTGGATAACATGATAGATCGTATATGACAAACAGACCCTGAGATTGGTACATCTATTTTTATTATTTATTATTTTTACTAATTTTCTTGCTTGGTTTGTGGCAAATGTTATCTTGCCTATTATGTAATGACAAGTTCATAGCTTAAGTGGACCCTAAACAGGGTAGTCCAAGTTGATGCCATGCTTGAGTTTTCCCCTGAGGTGGAGAAAGTACCTTTCCATGTGTATGAAAAGGCAAGAAAATGTGTGTTTTACTCTATGAGAGCATTGTGGGAGTGTAGGCATGTTAATGAGCACCTATGGAAATGGGTGCAAGAGATTCAGGAAAAGGGAGCAAGCTAGGATGCAAAATTGGAGGACTTGCAGTCCCGCTATAACTTCCTGGAAACACGTGACAAACCAGATAGTAGTTGGTGCATAGCTAAAATTAATTATGCTAGGTATTAGTTAGCTACTCATAAGCATGAAGCTACCTATGAGGTGATTGAGCAATGGCTGCAAATGAACCTACTAGTGAGAAAGAATCAAGATTGGAAAGATTACAGTGTGAAAATGTACCAATGGGACTAGACTCAAAAGAATCACAAGCACACTACAAGCAAGAATGTGAGGCATATCATAAAAAGTACAGAGATGAGTCTATGGAGCATCATTGTTGAGAGATATTTCTTGGCACAATTGACACAACATAGGCTTATGAACTATTCACAAGCAACGTAGTGGTGAGTGGAACCCTGGAGAGACAAATTACTATACCTTCTGGAGAGGTTAATTCTACAAGGTTTTTGCCAAGGCCACCCTCATGGATAGCTATAGAGAAAGGTAAAACCCTCATGAATATTGACCTTGGCAAGGAGGACTGGCCATGATTATCGAAGGATGAAATCCTCCGATGCCTGGAGGCAGGCCACGATAGGATGCCCCCAGACATGGATGCAGGTCCTTCTTAGGTTGGTCTAGTTTGCATTATTTTTATTTACTTTATTATAATTTTTCATGTCACTTTATTTGTTAGCTAATTTATTATTTAATTTTCATATAATGTAAGTTCCAGGTAATGGTGTAGGACCTAGAGGAGTAGTAGACAAAGAGGAAGAGGAAGAACCTTAACCCTAATTGACATTGTAGGCTAAGATACCTCAAATGTAGCCTTGCTATTAGGCAATTTTGTACTTTTGGAGATTTTATGTTTTGGATGTAATTTAAACTATATAAATTATTGATAATTTAATGGAAATTTGATGATTATTTGCTTGTAATTTTGTTGTATTTTATGTAATATTATTGTAATTTTAACTTGCAATTTGATTGATGCAATTAGGCCCCTTATGGACCCCATGCCAATTTAAGGCCATTTTAGGCCATCACATAGGAAAGGAGGCACTTTGCTAGTTTTATGCCTTAACAAGCCATGCCATAGTTTAAGGCCTTTATGGGTCATTTTTTAATATTTTTTTATTATTTTAAGAATGAAGAAAACTAAATTAAACAACATGAACTAAATAAATGATATCATGAATGTAGTATGTAAAAAATAATGCAATCATAATTGTATAGGCAAAGAACAAAGGGTAAGTGAAATATGCAGGTGAACTAAGGACATGCCTTAGTCATGTAGGTGTTTTCTAACCTGATGCAGATTAGGAGGCATGTAAGGCCTAGGAGGCATAAGATGGTATTCTCTTAGACCATTTTCTGTTGCATAGAAGGGAAATTCTGCCTAGAGAGCTCCCTTAGGGAGGTCACTCGCTTCACTTGGCTATTTAAAATTAGCCTAACAACATTGTTTTTCACCCTAAATAGGTGGTATGTCTTCAAAGAACTCTACCTTTGACCCTTATTTTGAATCTACATTATTGATGGTTGGGGGGCGGGGGGCTACAATGTCACCATAGTTCACCACCTCTCCACCCTCATAGGGAAAATGGATCTCTTAACATTTCTTCAACTACAATGAATTTAGCATTAGTGGGGAATTGCTCCCTTTCCACGAAAGCTATCGTGACTATTCCTTTTCCAAAAACATGTGCTCTGTTGAAATATTTCAAGCATGTTGTTGTTGTTGGCTTGATCTAGTCAACTAGGCCAAGGTTATCAATGACAAGGAATGGGATGACATTGGTTGCCACATCATCATTAACATGCACCCTGTGAATTTTATATTGGCCTACATGAATTATTATAAACATGGGCACACTAGTCACTTGTTCCTTTTCAGGGTCAACCTTGACTGCCTCATCATGAAATGTTAAGGGTGTTGACCTTGACTCTTGGGTTGTGGGGGGAAGCATTATAGCGTGAATGGCCTTTTCATCTACTAGAAAATCTTTCTTAATAGGAATAGATGTCAGCATGTGAACCAATGCCTTGTGATGAGTAGAAGAGATCATTATCATGTTGTACAGGCTCAACATTGTGTTCTTTTGTTTAAGGGCTTGTTTAACTTGTTCTAGTGTGTCCAAGAAGTATTTTTCATCATCTATTATTTTGGTGGCCTTTACCTCCTTCATACATCCTAAGAGATGAATTTACCAGGGAGGTGATTTAGCCTTTGGTTATGTAGTGGGCTTTTGCGCCTCAGCACTTTTTTGTTAGCTATTTGTGCTTACGTTGGTAGTTTGAGATGATGAGGTCATGGGGATAGCTGAAAAGGGGATGGGCTTAGGAGGACCTAGCTCCATGTGTTTTCTAATCATTTTTTTAGTGAGATGCTCATCATGTCTCTTAGGGTATGACTTTGGGCAAGTGGGATGTGATGTAGTTCCCACCACCAAACCTCAGGCAGGTGGAGGGGTATGCACGTCTTGGCATCCTAATGACAAAATATGTCTAGGTTGTCACTGATGCAACATGTTGCGGGGCCCTAATCACAAAGGGTGTCATAGGTGCTTGAGGTGGTTCTTTGATGACAAAAGGGAACTATGGACTAGTCAACGTTGAGGCCCTAGTGTCATTAGAGGGCACACAAACTACAAATGATTCATGTGTCGATTCTGCATTGTCATCAATGCTAATAGCATTGATGATGTAACCTACACCACTAGCATTGAGAGGGTCCTTGTAGACCTTCATTGATTGATTTTATGATCATACAGGATTGCCCTCATTAAGGACTAATTTTCCTTGAATAATCATGTATTGAATGTCATCTTTCAATGCCAAGTAGTATTCAATGTCATGACCATGCAACTGATGATAGTTGTAGAATCAATCCAATCTAAAGTTTTTAGGGACTAGGTGCTCATTTGGCATAGTTATAGAGGGGTTTATAAGGACCTGGCAATACCTCTCATGGCATTTTCATGTATCCTTGGACATTTGTTTGTGTTGGATGTGCCAAACACTAAGCAACTAATCCAAGAGCTTAGATAGCTTGATGGGCAAGTGGGTATACTTCAAGTAATCCTTGTGCTCAAGGTTTGGCATTTGGAGAGCTTTCCTTGCAACCACAAATGGTGTGGGCTAGTTGGTTCCCACAGTGCTAGAACCTGATGCCTTGTTGTTGTTGGCTAGGGCTTTAGGTGCCTTGGCCATGGGCTTAGTGTTGTTGGGTTTGGCTTCATTGGCCACAGTTGCAATGGTTGCTATTGTCTTCCCATTTTCCTTGTCCTTTTTTGTATGCACATTTTTATAGGCCACATAGGTCGAGTTCTTATTGGCTTTTGATGTATCTTGTATGCTCTTTGTTTGAGAAAAATCTTGGCTAAGAGAGAGTGGGGCTAAGTAGTACAGTTTCAACTTGATAAAGTCATTTACTGCACCCTTAAAGATAGCCAGAAGGTGAGTTTCTGCTATTGGCTCATGAATTTCATTGAGAGAAGCACTCCAACATTGAATGGATTTTTGTATTGGCTATAGCACTCCTTCCTTGATGTTCATTAATTGGTCTAGTATAGCCTTGGGATTCAAGTTATACTTGAAGTGAGTTACAAATTGGTCGAGCAGCTCCTCCAAAGTTGATATGGAAGCTCTAGGGTGTGCATGGTACAAATCAAGAGCTTTACTAGTCAAGGATATGGAAAAGACATGGATGATTGCATGTGGCCATGCTTGCAGAAGTAGGCATTCAAAACAAAAATTTACAAGGTGGGTGTTGGGATCCCCCTCACCGTTGTATTTTGTGAATTGGGGAAGTTGGATCCTAGGAGGCAGAGTTAGTGATGGGACTATAAGACTAATGGGGTCATCTTGATAGAAATATATCACATGGACCATTTTTGAGTTGGACACTTTACTTGACCTCCTTCATGAAAGTTTGAATGGATTGGAACATTTGGTCCAAACTGAGGGATGATGTAGCGGGTTGCACTGGCTACACTGCTTATGGTGTTGTCAAAGTAGACCACAACCCTGTTGTGGGCTATGATACAACATGGGATGCTTGTTGAGTTTGCTATTGCATGTATTATGGCATGTGTGATAGCTGTGCCATAGGCATAGAGGTCATGGCACGCCACACGATTGTGGCTTGGGTGGTTGTTGGAGGTGCTACTGAGATAGCTAGGATGAAAGACACCTGACTTGTTTTTGGCTGAGATATGGTCATCGCGTGCACATATGGCTAAGTCGGCATCACAAATTTTGGTAGGGAAGGCTGTGAAGACTAAGAGGAGATGACAATGGGAAAAGTGGTAGAAGGTCTTGCACCTTGTTGTGCATGTAGTACTTGGTGGCTAGCTACCACAGGCATGGATTTGGGTGGTGGAAGTGATGTCGCTGCCTCAAAGACGGTAGATGATTATGATTGGTGTAGCATGAAAGTGGAGGTGGGCTATTGGAAAAAGGTGTAAAATGGGACACCACTATCTGAATAGGACTAAAAATCCTCTTGCCCATCTTGCATGGACTCGTCATAGTTTGATGTTGCATCTTACTCATTCGGCGCACTTACCCTAATGAGTTGGTCTAGTAGCCACCTAAAGGTGTCAGTAAGCGGGATGAACATGTCAGAAGTGTGAAGGAATTCCTTTCCATTCCAGTGAATGATTCCAAAGTTACACTTTGCTTCTATTTCTTGGTGGTGTAGGGATAGGCCCACTTGAAGCTTTGTATAAAGGAAGTTGTATCTTTCATTGTCCAATGCCTTGTATTCAGCTGATTGGTTATGCAGTTTGAGTGACTACCATTGTGGTCATATAGAATTGAGCGGTTGCTCAATGTCTAACACTTGTTGAATGAGATGAGCTACCTCCATGCTCAGGGTAGAGGTTGAAGTTTTCATGGGATTCATGTTCTTGTGTCGAAAAACGTAAGAAAAGAAGGTGCTGATAGAAAATGTTCAAGTGAAAAAAACATTGAAAAAATGGCTAAGCATGCAAACTATGAAAGCAGGCCAAAAAATGACCAACTCTAGAAATTTTGTTAAAAAGTGACTAGCTTTGGCATTACACTCTGAGGGATTGTTACACTCTAAAGGGTTTTTATGCTCTCTAGAGCACTCAGAGTTTTACACGATGTACACAGTTGAACTTTTTGTCCTATAGGGTTCTATGGGAACTAACAACTGGGACCAATCTACACCAATCGAAATGTAGATAACTCTTCAATTGGCCTATGATTTAGCTACTACCATGATTGATCTATAGGAATGCTACATCTATGTTAGCTTACCACTAGTAACGGAGGTGTAGAAAGCACGTGGGACTATCCTTGAACACAGAAGGAATGGGAGGCCCTCCCTCTAGAGCCAAAAACTATAACATCAAAAAATGTTAGTGGCTGGAACACTAAGAGGTTGGCAGGTATACAACCTAACCCTGAATCCATGTGAGGACCATGTTGGAAAATGAAAATAAGGTGCCATGAATGATCTGGTCGATTAGACAGGGACTTACATGGTATTAAGATAGTTGTATGTAAGAAGGGTTTATACTGCACTATGCACAGACACTATGACTAGCTAAGCTAGAATGTAGCAGGGTGTCTTGGCCTAAAAACAATGATGTGAACATACAAATGTGTATTAAACAGTAGAAAAATGTGAGAGTTATGCTTAATACCAAAGAAAAATTCTCGGAAAAGAAATGGAAAAAATCTTAAGAATAAAGAAATGCATCACCCCAAGAATGGGGAGTGTAACTTTTGCTAGATAAGAGGTGAGAATGGTACATAATGTCAGGTAGGCATAGTGGCATTGTAGTAGTGCAGTCATAGTCTTTGGGATGCCTAGGATGTGGAGCTAATGGCTACAATGGAGACTAAACCTGTTGGGTTCACTATTACTGTTTTTTGTGAGTGCAATGTAATGGTGGACTGCATTTTGGGAGGCGCCAAGGTGTGAAGCTTAGATGCTCAAGTGTAGGAATGTTAGGGATGCTCAGACAACTAAAATGTCTGGTGCTCTTTTGATTTGCCAACCCCTAGAGTGCTGAATGTTGGGGTATTTATAAGGCTATGTTTAGCGTGAAACATAGATTGGGCACCATGTGGCATGGATGCCATGTGGCATGAGTGTAGATGGGATTACGCTAACATTTTATGCTCTCATAAGAGTAGCAAAGTGTTATGCTCTAAAGAATAGAAATGGGTCCCTAGAGATAGCTAAACTATGACTACACTACCTGGATTACATGTGCCATAGTTTGAGAGACTACAATGTACTTGCAAACAGTGTAAAATAGTACAACTTGAAGGCTACACTTTTGGACTACATCTTCCCCTCTTTTGAGTAGGCTCAAGTGTAGGAATAATTTTGGGGACTAATGGAAGTTGCAAAAGAGATGAAAATTGATGATCTTGGTTGCCAAAGGAACATCAGAGTTGAGATAAAGGCCAATGCTAAGTTCTAGAGGCTTTCGGAGGTTGTCAAAGGCTTTTCTCTAGTGTCCAGCTAGCTAGGTTCTAGAGCATAACACAAAACTTAGTGAAAATTTGTAAAATTTTGATTTTTCACATTGGTTATGCTAGTTATGCTGGGAAGCAAAGCAAGGACACTTAGCCAAATTTTGATGAAATCTGTAGTCTTCCTTCATGGTACGCTGGGTATGCTCTAGGGCATAGTAGGACAAGTAGCCTTAGAAGTTAGAAAATATGCCAAATGTGTCTTCCATGTCAAGCTAGCTTGATAGATCCATGTAAATGCTTAGGAAAAATTAGACATTGGAACCTGTGCCATGTTGGCTACACTATGGAGCATAGCAACCCAAAAGATAGAAAATTTGTCGAACTATTTTTTCCATCTTGAGCAATTTTAACAACCTCTAGCTTGGTACTTGGGAGAACTAGCCATTAGGACATGTGCTATGCTAGCTATGCTATTGAGCATAGCAAGCATGATAGCCCATGAGATAGAAAATTTGCCAAACTATTTCATCCATCCTAAGCAATCCTTGATCACTTCTAGCTTGACACTTGGGCAAACTAGCTAGGGAAGTGTGTGCTACATTAGCTACACTAGGGAGCATAGCAGGTAGATTGAGAGCATAGTAGGACACTTAGAAAAATTTTCATGGGACTATTGCTGACACTTAGAGAAATCTTGCAAAATATGCCTTAATGTGTGCTACACTGGCTATGCTAGAGAGTGTAACACCACACTTAGAAAAAAATTATCAAGTTTTGACACTTAGGAAAATTTTCTATCAAAGACGAAGAAGCCCAAAATTGGTGGTGTTTCAAAGTGCATGAGTGTTTTCATGGATTTCTTACTATTTGACATTGACTAATAACAATAAGTTAAATAAGTATTTGCATAGTGTGGTTGCCATCCAAAAAATCCTTTAAAACATAAAATTTAAAAAAGAAGAAGATAAAATAAAATGATGGGAATTCAAAGCACATCCCTTAGACAAAATAACGAGCTATAAGCACTAGTTATGGGACTCGAAAGACATGTTACCTATGCTGGAAGGTACCCTCTAACTAAGGTCCTTTCTCACTTTCTGCTTCCCTTTTCTTTTCAAATAAGGAATTATGATTGATTTATAGGAGCATTCTTGTGTCTTGAGGGGGTGGTCTGGTCCTAGAGTGATGATGCGAAGTCACTGAAAGTGGTTGGTTTTAATTTGGACTAAGGATGGACTCTATTAAGTTATTTAACCATAAAATCCACAAAGGAATTCATGTGACCATGATTCGAAACTCCATTCCACTTCCTCTCTCATCCCTCAATGTTTTCCATAACTCACCTCACTGTCGATTTTCATGTTTTTGTTTAATATCTTAGTTTAATGTGTTGAAATTCTTAGATAGATTCTTTTGGATTTGATCCTTAACTTTTCATAATCATTAAGTAATTGTGGGGCCCACATACTTCTTAGTTAATTTTATGCAAGGGAAAAAAGGACATGTGCTTACTATGGAGAGGACCCACTTGCATATCTCTTGGTTGGCCTAGTGAAGTTCTTATCCTTGGGCATTTCCATAATAAAATCTTTGTTGCGTCCTATCGATGCATCCAACTATGCACTTCTTAAGGCATCTACTCTAATCAATTTAATTATCCAATTTTTCAAAATTTGAGCATTCATGAGCCATCTTAAAGTATTCCATCATTTTCATGACTTTTTTGGCTCTGTATAGACACCAATTTCAAAAGAAAACTCATATTTTTAAAGATATTTAATGTGGAAATTTTGGGCATCGACTTTGTAGATGGGTATATATTAACAGAGCCCATATGTAAATGGGACCTTGTATATGGGATCTCGTTGATGCAAGGGTCCACCTACTTATAAATAGATAGAAACACTTAGCATTTTTTACATTTTCTCATAAACAAGGGAGGAGCTTTTGAATTTTTCACAGTCGAGAACCTTCCAAGAGCCATATCTTCCTAAATATTTTTCCAATTTACTCCATTCTTCAACCTTGTAGCTACTGGAGGTAAGCTCTTTATCATGGGGGCCATAAACCTTAAGTTTTTGATGAAATTTGTTTTAGAAAAGTTCTAACTCCCACAAAGGTTTAACAAAGAAGCCAACATTGAAACATCAAATTATAAGAGTTAAACCTTTTCAACAAGCTTGGGTAACATTATAAGTTAAAAATTAATAAAATAATAATAAATTAATCAATCTACCATGGTCTAAACTTAGCCAAAAGTGTAACTACTTAATGAGAAAGTTACTTAAATGTTATAAGTTATACATTGAATGCTAATCCTTGGTTATGTTGTAATCGTAGATGGAACCTAAGGGAAAACACATGTAGGAAGGAGGACCATCCCAGCCAAGGGACAAATGGCCAAAAATGGGAAGGAGCCAAGAATAGCCCCATGAACAAGTAGAGACCCATGCCATGGGGCCTCTTTAGGTGGAGGCCAAAGTGGAATATATCTAATAGATTTCCAAATAAGTTGTTGCAATAGAATAGTCTCATCGAGATGAGACATCTAAACCTAGACCAAACCTTGAGGTGAAATTAACAAAAGCTTGCGTTAGGTAGATCACAAACAAGGAGTTCAAGAAATCTATACTTCAACAATTGAAATTTGGACCTTTCTTGGAGTTCACACCTCTAGAAGTTAAGACTCAATTATAGAACTCTCCCATGTGGCCCACAATCACTTCCAGTGGGGAGTGGTACATGGGGGAGACATACTTGTTCTAGAATAATTGGTAGGCTAGTTCAACAGTCAAAATTAAGGACATCTTAGTGTCCTACTTAGTTAAATACATTGTAGAAGTGTTTGGGTTACAAAAAATCAAGGTAAATATTGCTAAAATCCCTATGTAAGTAGATCCCAGCTTCAAGAAGGAATGGATGTAGTAGTGTTCTAGAGTCAATTGTAAGGTTTTTGATGCAATCACCATAGTAGAATGTGCATATTTCAAAATTGCAACCTTTCACATCAATCCAATGGTGAGGCCAAGCAAGATCACAACCTTCTTTGTTCATGGCTGCTCTAAGTGGTTAATTCCCAGTAAACCTTCCACAATTGATCTATTTTGAGATAAAGAAGCGATTTACAAAAAATGAACATGGAAGGAAGGCACTTCCCTTTCCATGTCTCATCCAAAAATTATGCAAGAGGGGAGGCATAAGACACTACACAAATGACATTGTTTGACATGCTCTGTTTGCTTCCTAGATGGACATAATGAAGGACAATATGGCTACCAAGATCTTCCAAGAAGAGGAGTAGTAATCATCATATCTGGCGATGATTACTATTGGACAATCGTGTTCTAATTTGGAGAGGCAAATGACCATCTTGTACTTGCTGTATGAGGTAGAGTTCAAAATCCTTAAGGAGACCAAGCAACAACTTGAGATTGCTAATGCTGAACTTGAGGTTCTTAGGGAATAATTCACCAATTAGAGATCAACTGTTAAGAACCTAGCCAAAAGGATGAATGACTACAAAGAGTTGTAGTATGCTCTTAAGGCATTCGATGTTGAACACAAACTTTTTGTTGCCTAGTTTATCAATGTTAAGAAGTTGTTCCTGATAATGATCTATCCCTAGGATGTTCCCACTCTGGCCCACATCCAATATACTATGTGGACCATGAATGATCCCAAGGGAATGGAAAAGAAGATGAAGGCACTATTGGATACTTTTCATCTTTCACAAGAAGTTTTAGCTACTGTAGGACAACTACAACTACCTCAACCATTGCATGCGCCTAAAGTAGGAAAAGGTCCTTTGGAGCCTTAGGAATCTCTACCACTTAGGATTTTTTGATCTTCTCCAACATCTACATGCTGTTAGAGGAATTGTGCTTGTCAGTTTTGTCCTAGTGTTCAATTTTATTATTATGAACACCCAAAATTTTGTAATAAATGTAAAATCATACACTTTGGGCACTTAGTTTTTTTTGTGTATTTTGTGTATTTTTTTGTATGTGTCAATAATCCCATAACTTCCAAAATTTTATAAAGAACTCAAGGATGAGTTTTCATTTACTTATGGGGGTATGATGAAGCATCGTGGTTGGCTACATCAATGGGATCTCATTGATGTGATCTTGTTGATGTAGGGTTTGACCTGTTGATGTGTACTTGTCAATGGGGCTCCTTATTTTTCCTATAAATATGTCCTCACTAGCCACATTTATGGCATTTCCTTCATAAGTTATAGTAAAGATCTAACTATTTTTCTTCCCAAAAGTTAGAATATTTTTCTAAGTGCTCATAGTAGGAATCAAAGAATGTATGGACCTTTATTTAAGCACTATTGTACTTGAGCACTGCAGTGTGTGTAGTAATAAAGACTCTGATAAACCTTGCAGCACTTTGAAATAGATTAATTATTTCCTTTATGTATTTAATATTTTAATAAATTTTTCTTAATGATCTAAGTAATTAAGTAGTTAATTGAGCTAGATTAAATAGTAATTAACTTAAGCACATAAGTATGACCACTTTTAGCATACGCTTGGCACTAGGTAATCTTAGTAACACTTAACATTTGGTAACCTGTAGCATTAAACATGTTTAGGATATGTACAACAAGTGGGAACATATGCTTATGTTAGGATTAGTTAAATGTTAGCTAGTTAGATTAAATTAGAAATTAAATTACTTGATTCATCATTCTTTATTCTTAGGTGACTTAGAACATAAAACAAAGAAAATGACAAAAATCATATGCCTCAATTACACTTAACCATACCTTTGCATTTCGTAAGTGTAATTGTGAAGACAATGATTGCAACAATTAGTTTCACTTCCTAGATACTAATGTACTTAGAAGGCTATAAGTACACAGAATTTGATCGAATCACACATGAACACTTAGTGATTTGTATGGTTGAATGTAGGGTCTACTCACTACTCATCAATGTGGAAGAAAATAATGAAAATTTTGTAATAGTCACATTATATCTATAGGAATTTATATTAGGTAAATTGGATGTACAATATTGTAGATGTGATATCATATCTATGATATCACCTTTTAAAAATTCAAAATTTTCACTTGATTTTTGGAAAAATAATAAAAAATTTGAATGCATGAAGGATTCTAATGCTTGTATAGAGGGTTTTTGACCAAATAATTATGCTCATGGATAATTTAATTATTCATAAATGGTGAAAAATAATAAAAAATAATATTCTTGGGAAATATGAAGTATATAAGAACAATAATTGTCATCGATAAGAATGCTCAAACATATCAAATGATGTAAGTTTTTAGAAATGAGGAAAGGGCTAAGATAGCTACTAGGAATGATCAAGATGATGTGGCAATGATTTCCAAATATGAGATACAAGAGTTATATAATTAGGTCCTTTTTAAAGAAGTCTCCTATCCCTAATGCCCTTGTATAACTAGTACTACAAATGTTTGTAGGCATTCAAGAAATTAAATGTGAATCATGTCTATCTTCCAATATATATTTAAGAATTCCTTAGCAAGAAAATAATACTATGCTATAAAGGATAATCAAATTGTAATTATATATGTACCAATAAGGTGGAATGATGAAATAATGAACTAAAAAAAATAGGACATGAGGTATCTTAGCATATTCATAATAAATATCTATTTTAGATATGATTAAAGAAATCATTATACCTTTCTATCCCCATAGCCAATGCTAATCCCATCAATAGTGTACCTTTAGGCATGGCTAACATGTCTTTCTAGTCATATGATAAAAATAGTTTAACAAACCATGAGATTCATGGATATAGCCTATATTCAAGCATGGGTAACATGGTTTTTCAGTGGTACCCCAAGAATTTTATAATGTATATTAATTAAGTATTATATTAATGCTACCGTAAAACTATCTCCGGCCTAGGCAAGATGTCTTTTTTTTCAGTGTCATAATAAAGAAAAAACTATTATTTTAATAACATGCTTTCATGTTAATAAAGATGTGAATAATGATATGACCACATGAAGGACTAGGAATCATAAAAAAGGTCTAAATAATTAATAATTTTCCTTGATGTCACACCATTTTCCTATCATCTTGGTTCTTCTTCATTTCATCAAGGAATAAATACCATTAGTTAATTTTAAGTTGAAGTAATGAGAATTACATCAAGCCCATGGCCAAAACCTCTTATTTCTATAAATGGGGGAAATGGATGATGTTGTCTCACTTGGATATATAATTAGTTCTTTGATAATTCAATAACATAAGGTGACATTATTTCTATGTAGACAACATATTTCTTATTATTGATGGTTTTATTAATGAAATATCAAAGGTATATACAAGTTGTAGATTAAAATGCACAAAAAATATAAAAGTATAAAAAATTAATAAAAGACATAAAGGAATAAGAAAACATATGAAGAATATAATAGCATTAAATAATTGAAGAGATATTAAAAATAAAAAAATATCATAGAATTGAAAATTTAATAAGAATTAATTAGAATGTCAAGAAATTGAAAAATGAAAAAATGAAAACTAAAGTGTGTTCATAAGAATTAGTTAAACTATGATAATCCTCCATGACTAAGGTTGGAGGAGGATACATGGAAGATTGAGTGGTGTTTATATCTAGTGAATGCTATGGTAGGATCTGTAAGTTGTTGGAAAGTTTGAATTAATTTAATGTATTAAATATTACCAAAATAAGATTTTTTTTGGATATTAGGGTGACAGATGTGCATAACACTAGAGTGATAAGTATCATAAGTAATATAAGGTCATTCTCATAATGTTTGAAATTTCATTACATTTGATAACATGGTTGGGATTGTATTATAGAACTCTATCACTTGCCTTGATAGTAACATGTTTAATCTTGATGTCTTGTATACATTTAATATGTCTAATGGATCTTATTAAAAATTAGAGAAAATATATAATTTTTTAATAATAAGTTTAGATTTATTAAATGTTCATTTTGAAAAAAATTGATGTCTATGTCTAAAGAATAGATGGTAGCTAGGGTACAATTCTTAGCTTGGATTGGTAGAGAAGGTAGATTATCATGTACTTATTTATATGGAGAGTATCATATATGAATTTTTTAAAGTTGATTGATATGTCCAAAGAGTATCATTTAGTTTATTTTTCATGTATTTCCTATATTGACTAACTATTCTAGTTAAAATTGGTGTTACTTCTCTATTAGTTACTTCTACTTGTCCATTGGCTTGAGGATGATATAATGTTATTAATTTATGATTAACCCAACATGTTACATAAGTTTCTTGAATGTAGATCCCATGAAATGCATTCCATTATCTAAGATTAGCATCCCAGGTGCTCCAAATCTATTTACCACATTTTGTTTAAAGAATTTAGTTGTTATTGCTAATGTTCAATCTTTAATCATAGTAGCTTATGAAAATTTTGTATAGTAATCAATAATGAATATTATGTATGATTGTCCATTTGAAATTGGAGTGATGGATCCTATAAAATCAATTCTCCATATGACAAATGATTCCAATAGTTGTATCCATTATTATAGGCCTTCATGTCTAGCTATTATTTTCCTATTACACTGACTTCATGCACAAGATTGAGTGAATTGATATGTGTACCTAAATATGATAGGTCAAAAATATCTAGTTATGATCATTTTGATGATTGTTCATCATCTTACATAATGGCCTCTACATAGTTATTCATGTGTGACATACAAAATTCTTTATTGACTTTGCTCTAGCACATATTATTTGATGAGTATATCATCACAAATTTGGTAAAGATTATTGTTTATTTCAATGAAGTGTTTTTATTGATGAAGAAATTACTTCTTCTTCCTATTATGTCATTTAGTAGGGATTTCTTGACTGGTCAAATAGGTAAGGTAATCTACTAGCTAGAATTTTGCTACATTCAAATCTACAATTTTTATTGATTTAGTAAATAGTAATTCATTAAGAAACTATTCTAACAAAGGTTTTACATTTTCTTCTATCTTCCATCTTATTATTGGAAAATGATCCACAACTACATTCTTAGTTCCTTTTCTATCAATCATTGGAATGTCAAACTCTTGTAAGATCATGAGCCATTTGATAACTTTTGGACTAACTACTAGCTTATTCATTACAATAGTATTATGTTGTGATTAGTGTGGATGTACATAGGATATTCTAGCACGTAATGTTAAAAATTTTCTAGTGCACATATCACAACCATCAACTCTAATTATAGTAGTGTAATTAAGTTGTGCTTCTATAACACTGTGACTTATACAATGAATGTAATATGGTAACTTTGGATCATCTAACTATGTAAGTATAGCACCTAATGCATAATTTGAAGCATCCATCATAATGTAAAATAGGTTTTAACTAGTCTAGAACCCTTAAGATTGGATTCTCTATAATCTTCAATTTTAAGCTTTCAAAGGCCTTTTTACTCTCTTTCAACTAGATGAACGAAACATCTTTCTTAGTAAATTTCACAAGTGGTTTTACAGTTTTTTTATAAATTTTTAATAAACCTTATATAATACCTAGTATGTCCAAAAAAAGATCTCACATATTTAATAGTTTGTGGTTGATGAGTAGCGAGGTACCCCTATGCCCAATGATACAAATCACAAAGCTTTCATGTGAGATTTGGTTGAATTCCATTAACTTTATCATTTCTAGTGCACTAGCCCTTTTGGAAGTGAATCTAGCCTTAAGGTCAATCGTTGTTTTTCCAATTACACTTGTGACATTCGTTGGTATGGTTAGGTGTAACTGAGGCATTCGATTTTTATCACTTTTATGTTTTATAGTTGGGTGCTTGAAATGTAGATAAAAAGGAATTTGATTAACTAATCTAAATTAACTAATTAACTAATGATTTAACTAATTATAACATAAGTATCTATTTCCACTTTCTATACATGTCTTGAATCCACGTATCTGTTGCTAGGCAACCAAACACTACGCTACTGGGCATACCAATCAATAACGCTGCTAGGATTACCAAGAAAATACGTGTTACGCTTGAAGTGGTCATACTTATGTGTGTAATCTATCTTGCTTAATTACCTCATTAATGTGATAATTGAAAAATATTTAATAACTAATTGAAAAAAATTAATAAATAATTGCAAATAGGAAATGCATAAATAAAGTAGCTAATCTATCCAAAGTGCTACAAGGTTTATCAAAAATTTTATCTTTATTTCCGCACACACTGTTATGCTTAGGTAAAACAATGATCAAATAAAGAACTATACACTCAATGGCTTCTACTATGGGCACTTGGGGGGGAAATTCTAACTTTTGAATGGAAAAAATGCAAGAGCTTTGTTGTAACTACAATCTACTTATGCCATAAATGCAGTTTCAAGTGTGTATGTATAGCCAAAAATCAAGAAAACCAACATTGCATCGATGGAGCCTTGTTAATGCATGGTAAGATGAATCAACTAGGCCTCATCAATGAGGCCTAGTCGATAAGGTTGCATAAATGAGGCCTCATCAATGCAGCCAACTTAATGTGACTCATCAGTGGTGTCTAAGATATGCCCTAGATGACTTTGATTTTATTGGGGTCTACACCAATTTTTCTTTATGAAACATTATTCCTTAGAACTATACACTTTTGAATCATTAAATGGCTCTTTTGTCAATTGAGATTTAAATTATTTTTCACATCTTTTCAATACTTACTCTAAATGCTTCAATCCCTATTCAAAGTTAGATCCATATGTAGAAAAATCATCCATAAACACTTTGATCCCATTATCAATCTACTTTTGAAAAATACTAAGAACAAGTCATTAGAATATGGGAGGTTCATTATAAAGACTAAATGACATTCGTCTGTAAGTGAACATTCCCCATGCATTGGCAAACATAATCATTTCTTAATCTTCTACTATTATTTAAATATGATTATATCCACTATATCTATCTAGAAAAATATAGTACTAATGCCTTGGTATAGTGTCCAAGATTTGATTAACAAATGACAATGGAGAGTGATCCTCAAAAGCTATCATATTTAATAGTTGAAAATCAATCCATGTTATAGACCTTTTGGTGTGTCAAAATGTTAAGTAAAATGGAGACAAAGGATGTGTATGTGGTTGTTGTTGTAGGACCAAGATGAGATGACAATGAACACACTAGTGTAATCAAAAGGAGAAAGTCAACCGCACGATCTCAAGGATTCATCCACAAAAGGCAAGCTTAAAAGAAAAGAATTCAAAGAACATGGACAAGTAGAGTTTTCATCAATAAAGCATGTGAAAGATCAAGGCTATGGAAAAGGAATGATGAATTTATCATGCAAAGAAAGGTTGAAGAAAGATGTCTCTAAGAAATAGTAGATGTCTTGGCTAAATTGGAGGATGCACAAGCAAAGACATCTTTAAGAAAAAATTGACGTCTTTCCTCAGCCAAAGGCATATTCCATAAAGCAAAGACATCTTTATAGAATGCAGGCCAATTTTAGAAAGATTTCTTCCATTAGACAAAGACATCTTCCCATAATGGAGTTTTTAGAAAGATGTATTTCCCAAACCAAGATGCCTTCCTAGAATATAAGGCAAATATAGAAAGACATGTTAGGCATGAAGAAGATGTCTTTCATGAATATTAGTAATTGTTGTCTAGCTATTGCATGAGTTTCAAGATGGATTCGAAAACATGAAAGTTATAAGAAGACATCATATGCATTTGGAAATATGCAAGGCTTGTGTACAATCATTGTCTAATCATTTGTCTATGTTGTAGTCACTTTTGCTCTTCATTGTATCATCTTTTGTTCATTGTAAAGTGTGTTGTACCTTAAAGTGCAAGGATTAGCAAACTAAGTTTCATCTATCCCTTATAATTGTTCTTTCTTGCTGTCCTATGAGGTTGATGTTCTTCTTGCACTAAGGCATCTTTCTTGAGCTTGTCAGGATCCTATAGGATTAAGTGATTGGTGTTACGACACAACACTCTAGAGCAGAGCTTAAGATTGTAAAGGTTGGGGAAGCCTAGAAACCACATTCCAAGCCTGATGGGACCTTGTGGGATTGAGTGGTTGGTGTTGTGACATAACACTCCAAAGTAGGGCTTGAAGATTTTACAAGGTGTGAATCCTTCAAATCATGTTTGAGAGTAATAAAGTTTGGAGGTATGCTTGTGATCTAACCTCTAAGTGTGGACTACCCATGTTGGGAGACCATGATAATTTTATGTGTGTGCTTTGATTCATAAAGTTTTAATTTTGGGAACTTATTCATCCCCCTTTCTAAGTTCAATGCTCCTCAAGTGGTATCAGAGCTGATGCTCTTCTTTGTCATCATCAACTTCAAGAGTGAACAATGGAGGGAACATCTTACATAAAGCCACCCATGTTTGATGATTTCAAATTCACCTATTGGAAAGCAGGAATGTAAGGATTATTTGAATCCATGGAGTTTGAAGTATGGGAGTCAATCCTTGAAGGCTATGCTCCACCTATTAATAGCTCCATCAACATCATCAAGCCTCGCAAAAAATGGAAACAAGAGGAAAAGGATAAGTTTTTGTTTGATTCAAAAGAAATTTTTTTTTATATTGCACATTAAATAAATTTAGCATAGGATGTAAAACAACCAAAGAAATTTGGCAAACTTTAGAAGCTACCTATGAAGGAACATCTGTTGTTAAGCAATTAAAATTTTTAGTTTTACAAAGTAAATACAATAAAATCAAAATGAGAGAAGGTGTGAAATTTAGAGCTAATGATCCTATTTTAGCTATTAGAGGAATAGGTAAAGATTTGTTTAAAAGTGATGTCATTATCAAGATGATCGAAATTATACAATCAGAGTTCAGATGAAAGGTCATGGTTATGGAGGAGATCAAAAATTTCTCAACCTTAAAATTTGAAGAGCTTCAAAGCACTTTCATTACTTATGAAATTAATCTCATAAGAGAAGGAGCAATCCAAGAAAGACCTATTGCTCTAGAGATTGCCTCCAAGAAGAAGTAATTCAAAGAACTTGATGAGGGCAACGAAGATGAGATTGCCCTTCTCTCAAGCAAGCTAAAATGATTGCTAACAAGAAGAAGTAAGGGAGCTTCATAACAAAGGCCCAATTTTTTCAAAGTTAGAGAAAGAGGTAGAAATTTTTTTAATTCTAACTTAGATTCCCATTCTATAAAATGTTGGATTTGTGAAGGAAGAGGCCCTATGACCTTCAAATATCCTAGTGATAGTAATGTGTAGCCAAAGAATATAACCAATGATGAGGAACCAAAAAAGACCAACTTTTATATAAGTTGGAATGATGGTGAGCAAAGTAAATAAGAAGCATGCAATTCTTACAAAGATTCACATCTCATATGCATGGTGCTTACAAATGAAAATTCCTCACATATGACTAAACAAGATAGTAAGTGTGACAAGAGGTATAGTGAATTTAAAGAAGAAATTTTTCCCTTACATCATTTGATTAGGAAGGCAAAGAAGCTAGTGCTTTCTAAGGTAGATGCTATTCATGTTGAAATGAAAGAAGAGATCTCAGACTTAAAAGCTAAGATTCAACAACTAACCTCTTTTAATAAGGATTGTAGCAAGGTTTAAGAAGAGGAGACTCTTGAAAAATAGTCAAGGAATTTAGAGGAAGAAACATGTGAAAATTCAAGCTCAAGCTCAAGCATAGTTAGGGTTGATAATTTTGATCATTAGGAAAATACTTTATTTGTTTGTAAAAATTGTGGATGTAAGAAAGCTCTTAACTATACTTATGATCAAAACAAGTTTAATGCTTGGTCTTGTCAAAAAGGCTTTGGTAAGGAAATTGTGCAAGTACCAATTAGTGAGAATGAAGAGAATTGGAGAATTGAAAATGATACCATAAGTGATCAAAGTTTCTATCATCAAAAGCATTAACAAATAGAGACATCACACATATGATCTAATGAGAGGTACTTCATGATAGGGGACTTCATCTCAAACTCCATTAATCTTTTCTTCTCCTTTGCAAGCAAGGTAGGTCAAGGTAAGCTTCCATCTCTGTACTTGCTAGTTAATATGGTATTTGAAGTTAAAATTATTCGTCTTGAAAAATGGTAGAACAATTCTTTTTAGAGCATCCCTTACATTCATTTTTGAGCTTAACAAAATTGGTTCTATGAAAAAAATGTGTGTAGCTCTTATTTTAATCATTATCTAATTGTTTTTTGTCATGTTTAATCTAGACTTATTATGATGATCTACTTCTAACCTCATGGCCTTTAGGATATTTTTTCTATGAGATAAGACAAGTCTATGAAAAATCCTATCAATATTATTGATTTGAGATCTTAGTCTTCACATTTGAGCCTAATGTTGACTTACAGTTGTAGTGCATTTGTGATTTACAACATTTGTACATTAATAGCCCAAGATAAGCAGCACATGTGTAGCGGGAGCCTATTCCTCATTATCCATAACTATCTTGGAGATCACCAATGTAGTGGGAGTGGGAGTCTTTAGAGACTTCAACCAAGAGACATTGAAATAGCAGAATATTCCAAAATGCGCAAGATAAGAACATCAAGAGGTATTTTTTTTTGAAATGGATGGCTGAGTCTTAAATTTGTGATATCCTTTGGCATGATTATCATTTCATTTTTGAAAAATGATTGTTTGTGGCATTGCCTTGTACAAAAAGCAAAATATCCATGTTTGTTTCATGACTTCCATATCCTTTGTGGTAATGTTTTTCAAATTTCTAGTTGAATATATAGATACAAGTTCTAATGAGATATTTATTTCAATTAGATAGGTTGAAAATTATGTGTTGTTTATTTTTTTTATTAGTTATAGATACTTATTTTAAATTGATAAGAGCAAGTCTTAATGTATCATCAACTCATCTATTCGATATGCAAGCATATGCTAAAGTATGAAGTACATATATCTTTATGAAAGAATGCAAATAGTGATATTATTCCTTACAAAAATATGAGTAAGAAAATGATCAATATGGGAAAGTATTTATGATTTTGATTGAAACATCCTTTGAGTATTTTACCTTGAGATGTACTTCCTATCTCAAGAATTTAAAATATGGCATAACTAATCTCACATTATGAAGATGTATTCTCCTTATCATATAAGATATACCCTAATCTTTTGCTAATTTTTTAAAAATAATGGATAATATTTGAGCATTAAAAGAACAATGCACTATAAACTACTAATGATTTATTTAAGATAGGTTACTTAATCTTCAAGGCTTATACTTCACTTCAAAATTTTAAGTTTGAGTATCACTTGGAAAGGCTTGGATCAGTTCTTGATGAATTTGGGGCAACTCCTCATGGAACTTAGTGCTGAAAAATATGTGCTCTTTAACTGATACTATTTCTTGCTAAATGTTTTTTGGAATTCTACCATGATTTTTGATTATTGTTATTTTATACTACACTTTTATGATGACTCTTTCCTTGGTTTATGTGTCTTATCCTTTTTGCTACTATTCAAAAAGGGGGAGAGTAGTATGATTATATTTGTATGATCACTAACCCATATTCTTAAGTTTTGAACATGACCAAAAGGGGGAGATTGTGAACCTTTTGGTGTGTCAAAACATTAAGAAAAATGGAGACAAAGGATGTGTGTGTGGTTGTTGTTGTATGACCAAGATGAGATGACAAGGAACACACTAGTGTAATCAAAAGGAGAAAGTCATCCACATGATCTTAAGGGTTCATCCACAAAAGGAAAGCTTAAAAGAATATAATTCAAAGAATGAAAAAAAACCAAAGTTTTCATCATTGAAGCATGTGAAAGATCAAGGATGTGGACAAGGAATGATGAATTCATCATGTAAAGAAAGGTTGATGAAAGACATATCTACATCTTGACAAAATTGGAGGATGCACAGGAAAAGACATCTATAAGAAACAACAGATGTCTTTCTTTAGGCAAATATGCCTTCCATTAGGCAAAGACATCTTCACAGAATGCAAAAATATTTCAGAAATATGTCTTCCATCAGACAAAGAATTTTGTGTGTGCGCTTTGTTTCATAAATATTTAATTTGGGGAACTTATTCAGCCCCCTCGCTTCTAAGTTCAATGATCCTCACATGCCATTTAGATTTTACCCTTTTTTAGAAAAAAAACTAATGGAATAATCCATGTACTATTTTAAATTGGATATATGAATCCAACCTTGAGTAGTTTATCTAGCACTTGTTTCATGATCTTCTTTAGCTTTGGATTTAAACATTGTTAAGGTTGGTGACATGGCTTAACCATAGGATTTGTGTATATTCAGTATTAGTAAATGCATGGACGAATTCTCATGATCTCATCATATGATCATAAAAATGCTATTGGTTATTTATTTACTAGCTTGAGTAACTTCTACTTCTACTCTTTACTAAGATTAATATTAATAATTATTGGCTTATCATTGTTAAGAAATACATATTCTAGTGTATCTAGTAATTGATTGAGTTCTATAGGATCTAGTTCTATTTTATTAGAAATTTCTAACTTTTTTCATTTCATAACTTTATCTTGTTGATATTCTTCTTATAAAATTTATGGTCTTAATTGCTCTATCTCATTTGTTTCTTCCATATAGGTGCTTGTGATCCATTCCACTATTTCCATGCTTATTTTGGAATTTCACTCTCTTTCAATTGTTAAACACTAGGTGCTTTCCTATTTTTTGGCTATGATATACAAGAAATATTGTACACACATATCTTCTACACATTTTTTTATGCTAAGGTATTTATCCATTTGATGTTCCACACTTTTTGCATGCGGTTGTATCCTATATTGCTATACATGATATATTGAACTCTTTATTTCTATATAACTTTCTTTTCATCTTCTTTGAAAAGTTCCAATGAAAAATCCCTTATTCCCATCTTAGCATCAATTTTACTAAGCTAGGATCTTTCCATGATGATTGGAAACTCTCTCTTATTTTGCCCAACATAGATTATTAAAAATTCTATAGGGTATGACTAGCCACTTATGGTGGTTACAATATCTTCTACCTACCAAGTGGGATAGCAATAGATTGGCTTGTAGGCTCTAACCTAAGATAAAATTTCTTCAATGATGGTAGATTCCAATCTTGATACATATTTTAAGAAAAAATATTCACTTATAATCCTAAATCTAGAAGAGCTTTGCATTGATCATTTCCTACAATCTGAAAGTAAATTAAAGGGCTTTTAGGATTTGTTTACTTCTTGGAAAATGTGCTTACCTTAAGCCAATGACTTATAGTCTATATAAGAATGATAGTATTTAAGTTATAATTTTATCTTAATTGAAGCATGTGTTTTGTAAAGGGATTTGAAGTGTTAAAGACTATTTTAGAGATCATAGCCATGTCTTTCCTTACTAGTTGTGAGAAAATCCTATTTCTACTAGTTTTTTCTAGGCGTTTTCTAAAGGAATGATGTTTCTTTAATTTTTTTTTAAAATTACTAATATTATCTTTTACTTATGCATTAATGACCCTTGCATTTATGGTGTTGTTGTTTAGGAGCTCTCCTTACATTGTTAGTGATGATATTGATGGTAGTGGATTAGGAGGTTATTAGAGTAATGTGTTGTAAGATGAGATATGTATGAAGGTGATTTGGCACATGGAGTTATAAGTATATGATATTTTGTAGGGTAGTAATGATAAGAGACATAAATAGAAGCATTCCCTATAGAAAAAAGTTACTAGACATAGTAACCATAAGGGCCTAGTTGTCTATAAGGATACTATTGTCTTGGTGGTGGTATCCTTCATGACTATAGATTTTTCCATTACTACTAATATTGCTCTTGTGGTTGAGAATAATCCTTGATAGGGAAATATATTTATTATTGATAAGGTTATATATAGTTACCTCCTAGATAATGAAACGTTTTGGGAATCAATTTTCTTACAAACTTTAGGTTTACCACATATGCCTTTGATTCTTATAGATGGTCAATGATTGAGCAATACTTCTTAGGTTGTTTATAATGATACAAATCACATCAATTTTCATTATCTAAACTAGAATTAGTAACCTCTTTGACAACTACAAATTTTTATTTGTACTTGTATTTATGTTGTTTAATTTCATTTTTTTTCCTTCTTTCTTTCTCTTTAATAAATGCTTTCTTAGACTTTTCCTCTACCATATTCAATTAGTTATAAAATTTTCATTTACAGAATCCCATATCTTTTTTACCTTTACTATAATGTCATTTATGAATTTTTATATTAGTAGGATCTTTCTTTGAATTACATCCTCTATTCATTCTTCCTCTTGGGTCTCACATACCCTAAAATATTTCTTTTGAAGAGAAGAATCTCTATTGTATTCTTCCATAGATTATTACTTTCTTAAATTTTCTTCTTCCTTAGAAACATGGTCTAGTAATATTTATATATTATGAGTTTTCATTTCTGATAATCTTCCTTAGGCATAGGCTCCTTGTCTTGTTTCCTAACTCATCAATTATATACCTCAATTATTCCATTTAAGAAAATTCATGGCTTGGGCATCTATATAACCTTGAATAATATATTCCTATTGCTGCATCAAGAGATTCATAAGTTCCCTTCTTTCATCCTTGGATTTGCTTTCTCAAGTTGGATACTCATGAGTATGTCTAGTACTTATCCTTAAACAACTTTAGTATTGTACTTGATCTTTAGATGAAATCTAGTTCCAATAACCTATACTATCTTTCTACTTCTTTGATAAGCATTCTTGGACTTAGTTTATGTTTTTTTCATACACTCTTAATATTCTAGAGGACACATGCATCATGAAAGACTAGAAGGTGATATTTAAGGATCAACATTATATCCTCATTTAAATTTGGAAATGTTATTCATATATGGTTTTTTGATGTGACTATTTCTTTGATTCCTTGTTAGAATATGCATAATGTTATTGATGTTAAACATGCTTCTTGTAGTTATTAGGGGTTCATCATAATAATTAGGTTTGTCATATAGATTATAGCAATGATGGTACCTTCGATACTCTTATCGATGTCTTCTCCTATGCCTCGACTCTTTCTTTTTCTTCTTCTATTTCACTTTTATATTCATTATGATGTTTTCTTATTTCTAGGTATCTATTGTGATATCTTCTTCTCTTCCTATCAGGTACTCACTTTTGATTCCTTCGTGGTACTCTTTTTTTATTTTTATAATATATCTTGTTAGAGTTTATTAATGAGTATGATGAAGAACATGACGGACTTGGACAATGATGTTAGCTAGCTTTCCTATTATAGTCTCTTGATTCTTCTCTTTTAGATCTACTAGAGGTTCTTAGCCTTGGGTGCCTCCAAGTTCTAGGATATGTTCCATGCCTTCTAAATGTCTTAGCAAAGGTAGAATACAACTAGTATTTAGTATATAGAATAGATGGATGAGAAGAAGATTATAATAGAGAGACTTTTTAACTTCATATTTTGTATCCCTTTTTTCAAAGATTATGTGTAACACCCTACTCTACCATCCTTTACTAGGATGAAGTAATGTCTAGGATCACTAATAATAACACAATGGAAGCATGAAAAGATAGGAACTAATGCTATATTAAAACACACATTAAGAATAAACCACTCAATATATATAAATATTATGAAAGGTTAAACTATACAAAAATTCATGGCAAACCAAAGACTAAGTGTACATTTCAATTTATAAAACTACATGTCTCTACATAAATCAGAAATCTATATTTCTCTTACAAAATACAAAACATAAACATCATTACATACATAAGAGTATAATGAGGGTCATGTAAATATAAACTATTAATTGAAAACTATGCTTGGAAGTAAATGTGTTGGTGACTGTTTGGGACTACCAACGATGTGGGGCCTTCAGTCTCATGACTTTGGGAATCATGGGATCAAATGTGTTCTTCAACTAGGATTTAGGTGCTTACTAGTCTTTGGCAACACCAAGGCCCAAATACTTCAAAATAGACTCAATAGATATGAAACAAACTAATCATGCGTATGTGTTTGCTATTGTGAATGTTGAAATGGTCAGGTTTTGTATAAAACTATAATTAGCTATCATAAAAGAGATTTAGCTAACTTTGTTAAATACTGTGAGTTGTTGGAGATCCATATTTTGTTCAATCACTTAGTCTATATAGTCCTTATAGTACATTACTTGTAATGAATAAAATTTTGCAAAAACATTTGAGCACAATTTTGCCAATCTACTCTTAATTTTTTGCAGAGAGAAAGTTCCATAAGAAAATTAGAAATAGATCAAGATTCAATGGACTTAGAAAGAGAAAGAAATAAAAGTAGATTTGTGTGAAATCTCAAATATTTAAGCAAGATAAATTGACAGAAGAAATTCCTTTGCAATAAATCTATTCTAATTCAATCTAACTACGAATTGTCCAAACCCTCTAAGCTCAATAAGAAATTTCATAAAGAAAATCTTAGTATACTACCAAAAATTGTTGCATAAACAACAAAGTACGAGTCTATGTTATGGCTAATTAATAGTTGTCAAAGATTGCATTCAAGAAAGCCTTAAAAAATTTGACAATTTTAGGATTGACATACCAAGACAATATACTTTAAAATAATGAAGCTATTTCAATCATCTCAAAATACCAAATATTTTTCTAGATTTATAATGCTCAAAACAAGAAATTTTGTTAAGACACTACTATGAAATTTCTCTTGAGGCTCCTTAACAACATAAGCTCTTCTATGGCTAATCTTAATAGGAGTCTAATATTGTGCAAAAATAGAGCTATAAAAGCAACCTAGAGAAAAATACAAAATTAAATTCCAAGCATGATACTATCTAAATCATTAGCTAAGTAACTAGAACAAAATGGGAAGAAATGGACTCACATGATTAAAACAAAGTAGCTAAATTGATGTATTTAGCAAGCCATGTTACAAATAATCTACAATCGTATTTTTTTTTTTTGACTTCTTTTTCTTGAAATCTTCTTTCCAAAATTCTATCTTTGAAGATCCTTTTATAGTGACCTTAGGGTAGTTACAATAATAATGAGAAGTTAAGGTATTACAAATATATAGGAATATTAATCTATAACCACCCTAGAAGTTATAACTTCATGTAGGTTATTAGAAATTTGAGTTATGGTTGCCAAGTGTTCTTTTGGTAACAAATATCATAGAGGTTACCATAGGAAGGTACAAGAATTGGAGAAATACATGCAACAATTGGCAAGTGTCCTTTCAAATAAAAATATTTAGGAGAATTAGTTGTGCTTTTTTATAATCTTTATGGGAAATTTAACTTAAAATAAATAAAGATCTATAGATCTACCTTTGTAAATTGTAGGCTTGCCGTATGTACATGTATGACCTTTTTCAAACTTATATTATAATCGTATGGCCACCATAATAATATATATAATGGTTTTAATTATGTTCTACACAAGCTTGTAACTTAAAGTTGAAACACAATTTTCTCCAATGTGGTATGAGCTTGAGGGTTTGTAGCTACTATGTTGCTATTGTAGCCTATCCTATTGGCATATAACCAACTCAGAGATGGTGTCACCATGATGAGCGGACATGTGTTTAGAGCATATCCTTATTCAACATCCATAGCTAATTGATGCATGTTCTATTAATTGTAGAGTTGCTCAGAAATTCTTTGAGCTCCATCTATTAGTTCATTCTCATCCAGCAACTATTGGTACTCCCAGGTCCATTACTATTGGAAGTAGTTGCATTTCTAGCCATCATGATCTCTTGCATCCATGTCACCTTTTCTATTGCCATCAACATTAAGATTGGAACTACTTATCTTGCTCATTTGGTTGTTTCAAATTATTTTTAGGATTTGTAGCTATCCCTCTCTAGGATGGATTAAACTATCATTAAATTGTTATTTTTCCCTTCTACATTTATGGCTTTTCCCTTGCCATGCTATTAACACTAATGCATGTTAGGGTTGTATATTTTTATTTGAGAATTGTAGTTGTTACTATTAAATCCTCCATGTGCAGGTAAGTGAGAAATTCATTAGTTGTGATGGTTGTGCAAGGAAGAGCCACAATTCAATGTTATTGGTAAAAATTCATTGTTATTTGCTTAAGTAGATGCTGCAGACAGCAAAAATCCAAGTAGAAAAGATTGTGTATAGAAATATTCCAACTATGGTCATCTATATTGATGTTAATTCTTTGCCCTTGTTACCATTTGGCTGCTTTGTTTCTCTTTAAACTACCACACCTATTTAGAGTACATCCTAGATGTTTTTATGTTTTTTTATATGTGTGTAGGAACTCATTTCACTTGGAATTCATCTTAGGTAGCAAAATTCCACTCAACGATGCAATGGTTAAAATGATGAGCTACGTTAATAATTTTTGTTCTTGTCTAGGCAAGAATTTTGATTTGATGATGTTGACTTCTAATTTTTTGCTACTTTCTGAATTTCAATTATTTTTCCACTTTCCAGAGCAAAAATTCAACAGTTAATCATAGAGCATTTCTTACAGTATCATTGTAGTACATTTTTCAAACTTTAAACTGTCAAAGTGTTGATATCCTAGCCATGAGTTTTTGTCTTAAATGCTCATTTCAAATTGATTGTTTCCACAAAAAATTTAAACATAAGAGCCTTGTAATAGGTTTATCTTGAATGATGGATTTAACCTCAAGAAAATGGAATGTTGATTTCTTGTGTATCTATTAGAACTCAAAAGTCCAAAGATACTGAGAACTCACAAAGTAATCCATGTCATACTCCCAATTAAAACTCCATGTGAATAAATAAAAACCATATTTAAAAAATAGTACTAAATAGATCATTTTCCTAAAAATTAGATGGGCAATGTTACTTATGGTCCTCAAGTGCATATCTTTTTATCCATATCTATTGATTTCATAATATTGCTCCATAAAATGGCTAAAATGTGCTAACATTTCATCCTTCCTTTTAAAATTCCTTTGAAATCTATGATGTTTAAAATTACTTACCAACTAAATCACCACCAAACAAGACTTTATTGCACATTTTTGCAAAAGTAAAAATCTTTTTTTGAGGAACACTTTCACCAAACTTAAGGTTTGATGACATAAAAAATTTATTTCTAATAAAACTTAGGAAACTATACAAACTCAATATCATACAAACTATTCTATGGGTGGGAAAAGAATTGTTAAAGTAACTCTTTTGAAAATTTTCATATCATGAACCCTTTCATATGTAGTTTTAGTAGTAATGAATGTCGTTCTTTCCTCTTCTTACCTATTTGAAGCCTCAACTTGGTCTTCACCTTTGTCTTCAACAATGGTATTTGCTTCTTTTTCATCCAACTCTTTGGTTGTTGATTTTTTAGGTTCTTCCTAACTAGTTTCTTCTATGTATTAAGACATGAAAGCCTCTCTCTCCAAGAATCATCTTTAGTGGACTCTGATTGGTACTTAGCTTTAGTGGTGCATTCATGAAAGCTCCCCCAAACATTGGAATGTATGGAAAGTCCACCAATGAGAAATCTAAACTCATTTTAAAGCCAAAGTAAGAAAGGGCTTTCACTAGATGCTCCATGGGTAGTTGCCATACAATAGGCTCTTAATACATGCCATGGGCAACATCTTGTAACATATGGGATAAAAGGCATTCCTGTTGCCATCTCTCCAAGAACCATCTTTCCACCTCATACTTAAACACTTTACTTACTTTTTCACTTAAGCCTTGGATTGAAAAATGATGCACTTCCAACCCATTCACATCTCTTAATATAGTGTAAGTTAAATTTGAAATTCCCACCAATTCTACTAACCAACTTTGCCACTTAGCCAAAACTTCTTTAATTTCCATCATCATATGATTGCCTAATTCAAATTCCACTATTTAGATGTTGAAATTAATTCACCACTATGTAGTTATCTAACCATCACTCCCACTTACAGTCATCACAAGTAATGATTATTTGAGATAATATAAATTTAATAATTAAACTAACACTTTAAATTAAATATTATTTAAACTAGTACTCTAATGTATACATGTTTTACTAATACTATATAGACTTATCAAAGCATATTCATAGGATATATATGTTATGATTAACTATCATATAAGTTTGTATATATATTATTTATC
>MNCI01023302.1:556510-576106 GCA_015680685.1 Gnetum montanum | reverse complement strand
AAGTTATAAGATAACATTCCAATAGCCTTCTTAAATCTAATACAGTTGGTCCATAATGCAGATTGTAAGTAATCGATCTAATTTTCTAGATTTCCGTCCATTGACTTTTTAATGTAGGAAATAAGCTTTTTATTTGTAGTTTCAGCTAAGCCATTTCCTTGATGCTAATAATTTGAATAAGAAAATAGAAAGAGGGATTTTTATGATGCCCATGTTATAAACTCTTTAGATTGAATGGTAGGTCCATTATTAGATACCAACACTTTAGGTAGACCAAAATGACTTAGAATTTGATCTTTTAAGAACTTAATCATGTCTAATATTGAAATTTTCCTTAGAGCCTCTACTTCAGACCATTTAGTAAAGTAATCAGTAGCTGTGAGAATAAACTTATGTCCTATTCTCGAAGAAGTAATTGTGCCAATAAAATCTAAGCCCCATTGTTGAAATGGTCTATTTGTAATTATCAGTTTTAAGAGAGCTCTAGCCTTTTGGATTTTCAGTCCATGAATTTGACATTTGTAACATTTTTGAATTTTCAAACTAATGTCTTGATACATACTAGGCTAATAAAAATCATAGCGAAGTATATGTTGCATGGTGGACTTAGGGGATTTATAGAACAAATTAGAGTGATCATGGAATTGTTTTAAGATAGGACCAATTTAATTGTTGTGAACACATTTCAACAAAGTCCCTTTGAAATCATTTCTATATAAGATTCCATATTTAATCACAAATTTATTTGCCTTTTCGAAGAAAAATATTTTCTAACTTGTAGTTAAGTTTTTGTGAATCTTTCGTGTATCAAGGAATTATAGAATTTCATCATACCAATTTCCCTTATGAGTCTTAAGCACACATACTTCATCATCTCTAGCCATTAACTTGGCTAATCCCATTCCTTTAATGGTTTTGCATATTTCCAATGAAAAATTAAAACCTTGAAGTTTGATGAGCCATTTCCCTCTCCTCAACCCAATTTCATTTTGAGCTCAGAATTTTTTAACCATAGGTTCTATAAGCATAATATGAACTTATGAGCTTTCCAAGTAATATTTTAAATGATGAAGTGCCTTAATAACTGCAAATGCCTATTTCACTAAATTTGAATAGTTTATTTCTAAAACTTTTAATTGAAACCAAAAAAATCTGATTAGTTCATCTTAACCTTCATCTCTTTGAGTTAAAATGGTAGCAATGAATCATTTGAAGCAAAAGCATATAACCAGAAATCTTCTTTCAATTCTTTATCAAGTATGGAGCTTCTTGAACAACTTTTTTTTTATTTCTACCAAGGCTCACTTTGATTTTTTTTCTCTACTAGGACATCCTTCTTTAGCATATGCATCAAAGGTTTAGTAATTTTAGTAAATATATAGATAAATTTCTTAATGACATTTATTTTTTCATAGAAAGATCAAAGAGACTTTTTACTTATAGGATGCTTGATATTTTGTACTACATGAATTCGAGAGCTATCTATAGTAATTCCTTCTTGAAAGATTTCATGGCTAGTATACTTCTAGAGTTAACCCCAAAGATACATTTCTTAGGATTTAATGAAATACCATACTCACAATCATCTGTACAAAATCAATCACCCTTTAGGGAATATGTTCATAATCAATCATCCTTTAGGAAATAGAATTTATCTTAAACCTTGATGCTATTTTAGGTATGATTTGACTTTCAAATTCTTGTTTATTTCTCAAGAATCTAAGAAATTTATCATCATCTTCAAATACTTGTAAATTCTTTATGTTATCTAATACTGATGGCTGATGTTCATTCTTGATCATTACACTTTCATAACCTTCTATCTTTTTCACATCTAATGTTGCAGATGCTTTTGCTAAATCATCTACTATATAATTATCTTCTCTACCTATATGTTCTATTTTGTAGTGATGAAGTTCATCCAACATTTTGCAAACAAGCTATTTATAATGTCGTAAGAATGAACTTTTGACTACACAATTTCTTTTAATCTATTCACAAACTAATCTTGAGTCTTCCTTTATGGTGATTAACTTGATTTATTTTTCCAATGCTATTTTAATTCCAATACTCAGAGCTTCATATTCAGCCTTGTTATTAGTACAAGGGAAAGATAGATGAATTTCTTTGAATACTTTCGGAAAATAATCTTTTATTATAACTACCGCAGCTTCTACACCTTTGGAGATACAAGAACCGTGAAAGTATAGTTTCCATTTGCTCTTATCTTGAGGTTCTCCTTTTTCAAAGTTACCAATCTCTTGAAGTATGCAAATTTTGGTTTCAAAAGCTCTTGTTTCAAAAACCTTGTTCTTTCCATTTGAGGTAACATTTTCATTCATCAAAGGCTCACTATAAATGTATATTTGATTTAGCTATCTTTTCCAAGATAGCCACATATGAGAGTAATCTATTGATATGTAACTAGAGAAATTCTTACTCATACTTCTACTCAATAAAAGACTATGTGAATCTAGTATGTCTGCCACTTGAATAGTTACTCTACTTTTAATATGGGGTTCTAAAGAAATTTCTAATAAAATATTGGACAACTAACCTACAATCTTCACTCTAATATTGTCCACTTGAATGATCATTTTATTTGATTTTTTAGGAATCAAACCAAGTTTTTTGCATATAGATAATGGCGTGATAGTAGATGTAGCTCTAGAATCGACTAAACAATTATGAAGATACTTGTCTTTTAACTTCATCATCAAAAGAAAAGGAGGAGCTTCCTTATCAAGAGTATAATCATAGCTAGTTTTTGTTTTCTCATCATTGTTGGACATAGCCTAACTTTGACTCTCCAACTCTCCTTTTACCTTTAATTAATTTTAAAGCCTTTTGTTGTTGATCTCGTATCTATAGCAATTGATATATGCTAATATTTTCCCTGACATGTTTAAGATTTTCAATCAAATCATATTCTCTATCTCCATAAAAACCTAATTTCTTCATCCATTTATTAAGAGTTTGATTTTGAGTACCCTGCTCTACTTGATCTTCTTTATTTTTATTTTTCTCTCTTCTACTTGGTTCAAAAACTTTCCTTTTAGTAGATGGATGGAAAATGACATTAGAAGGTCTAGAAGTAATTAACCTTTCTTTTGATCAAATATTATATCCATTTTCCTCATTGTTATTACATTCTTTAGCCAAGTAAGCTTTTCTAGAAATAAAATGTTTAGACAAATATTTGTAAACTACCTTAGGAATATTGTTGTTATTTTTAAATCCTAATGATGTAACTCTTTGCCAAGGATTTTCCATCTTACTAGAATTCATTTTGATTGTTGAATTCTTATATTTCTTTGACATTTTCTTATAGACTAATAAACTAGACAGAAGGGGTGATCTTGTTATCCTTTTGGTCTTTACTCAACCACTTGTTTGAAACTCAAAAATATTTTTCTATTCTTCTTCTAATGAATAATCAATCTTATAATCAAGAATTTCTTTGGAGCCTTTGAAATCTTCAAAACTATTAGTCTATTTGGTCATGAACTAAAAATAGTATCTAATTTCTTAAACCCTTATAGTAACAAAAAGAACTGTTGGTGTGCTAGGACTATTAGGCTTATGAACGTAGAGGACAAATTTACAGCCCTCCTTTTAGCACCAAAAGAACTATTGGCATTTGTTTGGGACTGCCAATGATGTGGGGACCTCCTAGTCTTGTGACTTTGGGAATCATAGGATTGAAGGTGTTCTTCAAACAAGGTTTAGGTGCTTGTTGGTCTCCAACAACACCAAGGCCTAGATACCTCCAAATAGACTCAATAGTTATAAAATGAACTAATCATGAGTATGTGTTTGTTGTTACAAATGTTGAAATGGTTGGGTTGTCTATGCTAATGTTCCAATGTTTGATGGAGTCGGCAGTTCCCATGGACATGGTAGCTATGAGAACACTTGATTGGCCTTGACATACCATGCTGCAAATAGCCATTATTCTTCTTCATAGGCTCTGGCCCTGACCTCTCCACCTTTTACTTGGCTAGATTATGTAGTAATAGGAGTTTCCTAATGGATGTTGAATGATTGTGACTCTTACTTTGCATGTTCTATATGAGGTCCTTGGCCTCTACCTCCTCTCAGGCATTTAGTTGCACCTTGAGAACGTCCTCCTTGCTATCCTCTTTTAGGGGCCATCTGTAATCACACAAGGACCAGTTTTTAGTAAGGTTGTTTAAAGAAATTCAGTTATCTTATACCTTACTCATTACCTTTAATAAATGTTTAATTCGTTGCTTAATGTGATTCTAGAGTTAGAGATTTTTCAAGAAGTTGCCCTAAAATTTTAATGTCAAACTTGATCCGTTTAGGTGACACATAAAAGGACATGTAATGGTTTTGAGCAATGTTCAATAAAATGATGACAAAGGAAAAAATAGATTTGGCAAGGGAGTACTCGGAGGATATAAAATAATGTGGTGGTGTGCAACAAGTACAAATTACAAAAGTCACACAAGTGGGTCCTCCCCAAAGCAGGTTTCAACCAATAATGCCCTTGCATAACCACACCTTAAAATGTTCGTAGGCACTAGAAGGGTTAAATGCAACCTGCACCTATGCAACAAAACACACACATGTTAAGCACCACCGTTATGAGGTATGAATTCTATGCCATACAAGAAACAAGTTATAAGCACTTGGGTAGTGAGATGAGATGAATTACAAAAGGGATTGCAGAGATTAGGATGTGAGGTAACTTACCTTGGGCATAATGCATTCTAAATGTTGTGTGTAATTAAAGTACCATTAGCCTTTCACTCCAAGATCAAAATCAAGTCCATACCTCTGATCAGTGACATCACATTGTTTCATCCCAATGATAGACGACTATAAGAGCATCATGATAGCAAGGAGTACAATCACTTGGCATTTTGCACAAGGGAGGAGTGATTCAAATTTTTCTGTGGCACATTTTTCTTGGTCTTTTCTTTTCCACTTGTGCTAAGTTGTTAGGTGTAGTGGGTTTAGAACTATGCTATCTCTTTCTACAGCCATGCCTAAAGATAGGACACTTACGTTGTTGTGGAGGACCCCCACTACCATTGACAGTAGTAGCACAAGTAATGTTCATGGGTTGGTGCTATGGTGCAAAACCTTCTCGTACTACTAGTGGTGATGTAGGAGGAGGTGAAGGATGAGAATATTGAGAGTAAGGAGAAGTATAAGGAACATGAGGTGGTGATTCCATAGGAGAGGACATGGGTTGATGATACTTGGGAGAATGATAATGATGAGGTGAAATAGAGGATGTTGATCCAGTTAGAGAAATAGGGTGTTGAACATAATAAGCACTTGGTTTTGGATTATACGAAGGGTGTGGCTAGTTTGGTGATGGGCTCCCCCACAACTAGGGGTTTTGCCACAACAGTTGAACATAGTACGGAGGCCGATAAGAATTTAGCCATGGATAGTACGATGAGTTGTGGAATTGCCCATAAAGTAGTCTAGAAGAAAATTTTTAAAAATATAAGCTAATATAAAAACCATGATAAAAATGCAAAAACATAGAATCATAATAAACTATGGCTAATCCAAGTTGATTTGAAGGAACTAGGATTAATTTGATTTTCTATTTTGTTATTTGTCTTGTTTAGTTTGAGTTGCTTCTTTCAACTATTTTTTTTTTCTTTTTAATGACTGTTGTCTTTTTAATTCATGATATTGCACACTTCTATTATGTGATATAGCTTTCTACTTTTTTGGGGCAACTCCCCCATGTTGTTTTATACTTGGTACATAACCTATGTTTTATGATTGCTACTTATTCCATAAGTTTCTTCCATGAGGTTCGGGTACACTCTAATATACTTCAATGGGAGTCTTTCAACCTCTTTTTTGAGAATTAATATACATATCTCAAGCATTTCTTTTAAAAAAATCTTACTTTACTTTCTAAATCACTGTAAAATTGATAAGATTTTGTAGTTTTCATCTTTTAATTCTAAAATTATTTTCTATATAATTTCTAAATAACATTGAGTAAACTAAAATTGATCTTAAGTTTGATAAGCCTTTTCAATAACTTTCCCTTCCTAACTAAATCTAATATCTTAGAGATGTTAATAAAGTATATAAATTCCTTTCTTTGTTTTCTCTCATTCAATGTAGTATCTAAAAGTAAACAAATGGTTCATTATATAGAATGCTTTCGCCTAAATCCTAATTTAGATATTACATGTAAATTTTCTTTTGTTAAACATCAGAGTTTTTTCTTTAGAATGATATTTAGAAATCTCTCCAACAAGTTATTGATCATGATTAATATGTAATTATTTAAATTTAATTATTATATTTAAAAAAGAATAATAATTCTACTAATCATTCACTATCTATTCAAACCATTTTAAACCCTTCATTATGAATCTTTCATATCACTATTCAAACTAGTTATATACCATATTTTATTAATTTAGTATATAATTCCTGTACATCTATAACTTTTCAAGAGACTAATTTTTTAATTTCCTTTATTAATTTATTATAGTTAAGTTATAAACTATTTGAGTTCATGTAATTTATTTGATGATTTTCCTTGTGGTAAAATAGATTTTCATGAAATAACCAAATTTCTATAAGTGGGATATATATATTTTTTAAAAATTTTACCTTTCAATAAGCTTTATAACTCTTGGTGAATGAGATCTTCTTATATGAATGTTGAAATAAGTAGATGGCTCAAAATTATTTATGATGAATGAATATACCAACTATGAAATGCAAATATCATTGAAGATGAATATCACATTTTCCTACAATGCCTAATATTTGAGCATATTAGACAAAAATAGAATATTGTAGTTACAAAATTGATTAATGTGTTTTAAATATTATTAAGGATACTTGATAATTTTCTTTATGATGTTTTCAAAACTACTAGCATGTATATTTCTATTATCTAATAGATCCAAAGGTTTTACAAATGTAATAAAATTTCAATTTCAATTTCATTATTACATACTTCCATAATACATTTTCTTAATAGAAAACTATATGTAGTAGCATGGAGACTCTATTTATTTATCATCTACATAAAATAAAATGATTATTAATACTTATTGAGAGGTGGTTAGTGATAAATCTAAAAATACATATCTTCCTTATTTTTTTTAAAAAATAAAACTCAAGTTTGAAGGAAACTTTTAAATCCTATTTGAAATGATAAGATTAAATATTTGCATCCATTTTAACATGCTCTTTTATATTCAATTTATTTTAGTAACATGGGACACTTTTTTGTATCTATTTCTAATTTTACCATAATCTTGCATAGATAGTCATCCTTAATTATTTTATCACTTTTATCATTATCATCATCATCATTGTAGTCTCTATAAAGATCTAAATCCTTATTTGTCTATAGTTCATTCATATCATAATTATTCATTTTTAAAATTATTTTAACACTTTTAAATGAAGTTATTTCTTGCATTGAAATCATCATATATATGTGCTTTTTCTTTTAATTTAAGTTTTTTTTTTTTGGCTAAGACCAATTGTATAGAAGAACTAGATTTTGTGATACTAAATAATATTTTGATTGTAAGGTGTTGTGAGCACTGAGCATATCTCATATCTAACTATCTAAATCTAAAATCTATATAATGAAATTTATTTTAATTCATGGAAGAGATAGGTTATATGTTTAGGAGTAGATTAAGTGGATGTAGGTCACTGTCTTTCCAATCACATTTGTAGTAGATCCATAATGTATAGTTAAACATGGTCAAGACAAATGACCGAAGATATTGTTTAGGCTATTTTGCTAAAAATAGAAATGTACTAAACATGGGAAATAATCTAAACTAAAGCTAATTAATAGTATGAATAATATAAAATTCTAAAGCAATGAATATTTGTTCCATCAATTATTATCATGCTTCTTGATTCACACATTAATTGTTGGTTAACCAAACTAGTTCACTACTAGACAAACCAACTTTATTAGTTATTGAGTAACCAAGATAACTATGTTTAGCATAGTCATTCTCCTTTACTATGTGGGAATGTAAATGTAATGTAAACATGATAAGAAGTTAACTATTAAATTTCCTTAAAAATAAACTGCAAGAAATGTAAAGTGATGTAATGTGCAAAAGATCAATCTCATTTTTTATTCTTATTCATGGATGATTCTAGACATAATCATTGAACTAGAAATTATAAAAATAAACTTTAAAAATATGTTGTGGGTACTTGTTTATTGACTATAAATCATAAAATAATATTTCAAGAGTTCAGTTGCAATTGACTAAAACTATGTTTTTTTCCATCACAACTCACATAATTATAGGTCAAATTTTAGGGTTACATTTGTACATATGTTTGATGCATTGTCATGCATATGAGTTTACACATACTAATGTGCTAATGCATTCTAGGAAAAAATGGGATTTCACATTTTATCATATACCCATGATAGATGAAATCTCATCCTTAAGTTATATGAAATGGATGTAATTCACTTTCAAAAATTGTTGGGGGACATAAGACTAATAGACATATTGACTAAAAGTGCCTAATCAAAATAAATTTGTAGTGGTTATGCATTTATAAAAATTTGTAAGATTATAATAGTAACATATATGAAAAATATTTTATTATACAACTAAACTAATGAAACTTTATTTCTACATTTGTAATGGCATGAGCTTCTTGCATATGTTCTTTAGAGTTTGGTGTATGAAGATGAGAGGATCTTCATTTTGTTAGTTCTAGGATCCCTTTGTTTTGAGCACGCCGAGCTATTTCAAATACTATAAGAACATATAGTACTTGTTCACATTAACAAACTAGATAGCTAAAAAGAGACATTCATGTTCAAGGGCCTCCAAGCATTGCTTGCATTTGTTTAAGTTATTTAATTCTCTAGTAATATTTTTACTAATTTTCTTTATTTAGTGAATTGAATTTTTTAAATATATTCTTTCTTCTTATTTAGCTTTAATAGTCTACACCTCCTTGCATTGCATGTTTTCTTTTTATTTCCTCCATGCTTGAGATGTCATTCCTCCATTTTTTTATTTTAATGGAATCTTCCATGGTTCCTCTTACTTAATACAATTTTTATTATTTTCAATACATAATGAGAATTGGGATGACATCGAATGTACATCATCCTTAATTTGTAATAGTATATACACTAATCCACTTGACTATGTTAACAAAAATGTATAAAAAATGTATTAAAGCATTTCAAAATTTTCATTTATATATATGTAGGTCACAGTGGCTAAAATCATAACTTTTTGGATAGAGTAGTAGATTTCTTAAAGTCTATTTTCATAACTTGTAGCAATTGACAAGTATCTACAATGTGTGTCTTGAGTTAGTTAAGGAAGTTTTTATTTAAGTGGATATGCTTAAATATATACATGTTTAGTAATAAAGATTAAGATTAATTCTTATACATTATAGGATTTTGACTTAGTTTAATTTACATTTACTACAATTTACTTTATATATAAAGTAGTAGTATACTTTTCTATAATATTTACTTTTACATTACATATGTAATTAGTAATGCAAAATAAGTATTTTGAGACCCAAAATACTAAATATGATAAAATTGATTATCTAGTAATTAATTGACTTGGTTTACTCAACAATTGACTAGCTTGATTGCTCAATTTTTAATGCATAAATCCAAAAGTATGATGATAGGTTGATGAAGCATATATTCATCCCAAATAGAACTTTATGTTTTCTTGCACTATTAGTTAATTAATTTTAATTTGACATTATTTTTATTTCTACCATAATTCCTATTTTTAGTATAATGAGGTCAATAATACATCAAAGGAACCACAACTTAGAGTGATGGTAAGGTGCTTGTTTCTTAATTCATAAGTCATAGGTTCAAGCCTAGGCATAGTGATGAGCACCGAGGCACCCCTACACTCAACCATATGAATTACAAACGTTTATTGCAATCTAGTTCAATTTTGTGGATGAGACTAGTTGTAGCATCTATATTGTTATGCCTTGATGGCAGTTCACTATCTTCCCACTTGGACTAGTGGTAGCTTTGTCACGTATGGTTTAGTACAACATGAGGCATATGATGTGGTTGCTAATTCTATGCTATGCTACTCTTGATGATAGAAAGAGATAAATTGATTAACTAATGAATAATGGAAATAAAGTCTAAATTAGCCTAAGGTGATGGTATCTTCTCTTAATTGTCCATACACATCTTGGACTTTGTAGAGCTACTTCTGGGATTATCAAGTGTATGTCATTGGTTGTGCCACATGATACACCTCTGGGAGACCAAGTATTTATACTTAAACACTCGTGATTAAGGCATACACATTCTACTTAACAACAGGAATAATAAATAACAATAAATGGAAATGTTTAACTAAAGAAAGTATTAAATAGCTAAATCAACAATATTAATCTAAGTGGATGCTAGAATGATGGAAGTAATCTTGATCTTTATTGTGAGTCATGTAACATGTCCAAGTATGTCACACTCAAAAAAAGGTGTTGTACGATTACAAACATCACACTACGGGCATGCACTAGGAATAACGGACTAGAAAGAAGAAATGGAAGACTGAAACTATCTATTACTACTTTCTAAGCTCTCTCATCTAGAAGCCCAAGTGCAGTATTTATAGGTGAGGTCTAGATAAGGCAACGTTGAGTATCCAACGTCGCTTATTAGCCCCGACATTGGGTACATGATGTCAGGACCTCAACATCCCATATCTAACATTGGGGCCTTAAAAGGATGACACATCATACGTCCACAACTAAATGAAAACTCATGATCAAGTTAAACAAAATAAGGAACAATTTCTTTACAAAATATTGATAGGTATGGGATTATGGATTGACTCAACAATGGATAAAATGACTATCTCTTCACATGCTACAATGGAGCAAGACAAAAATGGGACACATTATTATAACATAGAACAAGAAATGAGACTAGAAAGCTCATGTGGTGCTCAAAGGTGGTGGCTCTTCCATTGGCTACTTTTCTTTGTCATCAAGCTGCTAAAATTTGTAATGGTTGAGCAAGGCCTATAATTTTTCCTCCTCTATCCTTGGGTCATGCATCATCCAAGCTACTATGTCGATGTGTGATAGCACTAGTACACCCCAAGGACATGGCAATTGCAAAAACATTTGATTTTCCTTGATGTACCATGTTTTCAACTACCGTCATTCCTCCTTGAAAGCCCTAGCTTTATCCCTTAGCTCATGATTGTTGGTACATTTTGGCCATTTCATGGGACAGAGTTGAGAAGTATCATGAATCCAGAATTTGAAAAATCATTTTCTGAGAATCAGGACTATGATTTTACTAGCTTCGTGACAGCCTCCATGGAGCCATATTTCTAATGAACAGATAACATTATTGGAAACAACCCTGTAATAATCTAACAGCCAAACAATTGCAATCTTCCAAGGATAAGGCAGAGATCATCAATCAAATATATGACGATGATGATAGAAAACAATGAAACAGGAACAACTAGAAAAATTAGTGTGGCAAACTAAACAGGAAAAATAAAGGCAAAAACAACATTGCAGAACAAGAGGAGAATCAAGATGACAAAGATAGTGTTCTTTCAACGGACAGTTGGCATCAACAAAAAGTTGTAAAATCAATTGAGAGTGGGAGTGAGGTTAATCTTCCAGAGCCAAACATATAGCAGCAAGGGCAAGGCAATGATCAACAATGTTGCAACAGCAACATCACCAGAATTAATTTCATATACACATGTAGATGTTGCCGCTGCTGCAACAACAACAACAGAAGAAACCATGAAGGATTCGGTCCAATTAGCTTTCCAAAATCATCCTGAACGTGCAGTTACCATTGAATTCCATGAATAATTTCTTGCTGGTTAGTAGGAGGAGGTGGAGTAGGACAGGCTAAAGAGACTAGATTTTCTGTCTCTAGTTTCCAAAGTATGCACAGAACTTGAAGCCAACATCAGTTGCGCAGACAAAGTCCTTGCGGAGTTCATCACTGAAATCGGATGTAAGAGCCAGACCATGGAGCAATTCGATGCAGAGCTCAAGAAAAATGGTGCGGAGATGCTTGATTACTTTGTTAGAAGCCTGCTCACCATCATCCATGCCATTCTTCTACCCAAAAAGGACTCCAAAAAGTCCAAAGCTCCGACCTCATCAACGGCAACGTTGATCCTGCGCCCACTTTGGAAGTACCGCCAAAAAAAAATCGAGCAAAGTTTTGGCATGCCCGCGTTGCACCAGCACGACACACAGCCATGGCAGACGTGGACGATGATGGTAGCGGCAGGAGCAACAGCAGCAGCAGGACCAAGCGTAGGTAGCCGGTGGTTAGGGTTTGTAGGGTTTCCAGTTAAGATCAAAATTTCCAATAGAACAGCGAGGGCAGGGATGCCTGCGAAAACACAGAAACCCAAATTCGAACTCAAACTCGATCGTAGTTGCAGGTGTTAGCGTGAGGAGAAACCGAAGTAGAGGCAAAATCGAAAGAAAAAAATGGTGAGTAATTCTCTGCGGACGCGAGTGATCCATTTTGCGAATCTGCCATTGAAGTTGGTGATGCCGTCGAGCTGCAAAAACATATGAGAAATTGTGTTCAAGATGATACCGTCGGCGAGCAAGATTGAAATCAAGAGGGTCCTCGAGTCACTCTACGGCTTCCAGGTCAAGAACGTCAACACCGTTAACATTACCGGCAAAAAGAAGAAGCGTCGTGGTTTCGTCTTCACCAAGCCCAACTACAAAAAAGCCTACGTCACTCTTAGGCAGCCCCTTTCATTACCTTCACATTTGTTCCCTATCAATATCTTCAAGCAACAGGTAGAGGTAGTAGCAGGAGGGCTGGGACCAGGTCAGAACGTAGAACTACCAAGTGTTGACGAGATCAGGATTTGAAGGACCTAGATTTGGGCTTGAATATTTTTCTTTTACTTCACAAAGAACGAATCAAATAGCGGATAAAAAGGGCCCTACTGGAAAAATGTTTATGTGTTTTTGAGGGTTAGATTAGGTGATTTTATAATACCATCCTACCGCCACCTCCGATATTGCCAAGAAAAAGCAAAATAAAGAGTATATATATGTATGGAATGAGTTGCAACTATAGCTTGTATTTCTATGTATCTTAGTGATTGTATTTTAATTTTCTATGATATTGTAACCACCAAGGACACTTGTCAACTACAACCTTTTTTATCTCTTTGGTGGTTGAAACCACCCAAAATTTTTGTAACTTACCTAGCTTGTTGGGCAATTAAACCTCCTAACTTGTTGGGCAAGTAATCTCCTAATTGGTTGGCCAAGTTACTTGGGAGAGAAGTTAGGTGAGATATTTTTGAATATGTAACTTACCTAACTACCTTTGAGCCCTATAAAAAGGCTTCAGGGGTCAAGGAGGATATCATCACTTGAAATAATCATCACAAGAGGTCTCATACATTACACTTTTGAGAAGACATTGGGATCACACTTGGGCTCTCACTCGGATACATACTTGAGGTCTTGAGAAGAGCTTTGTAAAGAAATCGTGAACGATTTCTTGCAAGATGGCTTGCTAGAATAATGATTTCAGCCTCTTTGTCATGGTCCTGTGAGTTATGCATTTCATTTTTTGTTTTGTTTAAATTGTTTAGCTAGTGGTTTAGATAGTATCATCCTTGGCAAGTAATTTTGGGATTTTTAGATTGCTCTTACTGTTCTTGTTGACCGATAGAAATTTCTATTAAAATTTTGCCATAGAAGCGCTTATGTTTAAAAGCCTTAAGAGCATTTTAGTAGTAAATTTTGTTATTGTGCAACGTATGGAAACTGCTATTGGGATTGTTGTAAGAGAGCCTCTGTTTGTAGTCACGCCGTTGAACAATTCAGTAGTCGAGAGAGTTCAAAAAATCTTTGTTATTTTGATGGGACCAGAATAGCTTCTTTTTATCTTTAAAGTGAATTCCCATGGTATTTCAATCAGAAATTGTCAAGTCTTTTAAAGGTTCTGTTTGAATGCAATCGTTGACATCTATTATCTAGTCAAAATGAAGTCTCATACGTGGTAGTCTACACAACAATTTTTGGTGGCATAGTAGGATTGTCTTGAAGATATTGCTTGTTTGAGCCTTGGAAGTTTGAACAATTCGTAGATCTTGAATTTGGGATAGCTTTATTGTGAAGTGTTTACTCGTGTCATTTTACCTTGTTTAAATATTTGAGGTTTACACAAATCTTCTTTCTTTTCTTTTCTGTCTATTTCCATTGAATCTTGCTCTATTTCTAGTTTTCTTGTGGAACTATCTCTTTCTCTGGGGAAAATTAGGAGTAGATTGCGGAGTTGTGCTCAAATGTTTTCACAAAATTTTATTTGTTACAATTAGGTATTATAAGAACGGCGTAGACTAGGCAGTTGAACAAAATAGGAAATTTTCTACAACTCACAGTACTTGGAAAAGTTGGCTGAATCTCTTTAAAGTAAGTCATTTGTAGTTTACACGCAACGCAATCGTCACATTTCTAACAACCACACACCGCAATAGCACATACACATACTCACATTAACTACTGAGTTTATTTGGAGGTATCTGGGCCTTGGTGTTGCCAGAGACTAGCAGGCACCTAAATCCTGTTCGAGGACACTCGTTGGCGGTCGCGTCCCAAACGGTCGCCAACAGTTCTTTTGGCGCTAGAAGGAGGGCTGAAAATTAAGCCTCTAGGTTCATAAGCCTTATACTTTTAGTACATCAACAATTATTTGTAAGGCTTAAGAATTAGATACTATTTTCAGTTCATGACCAAGAAATTTCATAGTTTGGAAAGTTTCAAAGTTTCAAAAGATATTCTAGATTCTAAGACTGATTCTTCATCAGAAGAAGAACAAAAGAAAGTTTCTGAATTGGGAACAAGTAGTGGAGTGAAAACTAGAAGATCAAGAAGATCACCCATTATCTCTGGTTTGTCAATTCGTAAGAGAAGATCTAGAAAGTCTAAGAGTTCAACATTTCAAAGGAATAGGATGGCAAATCCTTGGCAAGGAGTTACACCATTAGGATTTCAAAATTACAATGATATTCCTAAGGTAGTTTACAAATATTTTCCAGAGCCTTTTATTCCTGAAAAAGCTTATTTAGCTGAAGAATATATTCACATGTTTGAGTTAGCTTTAGCTCATGCAAATATTCAACATCAAGATCAAGCTTGTAGGTTGTTTGTATCAAATCTAAAGGATATGGCTCAGATTTGGTATTCGAACTTACCAAGTAATAGTATTACAAGTTGGGATGACATGAAGAATCTTTTCTTGGCCCAGTTTGGTAATCAATTAGATCAACAACAACTATATTGTGGGTTGATACAAGCTAAGAAAGGAGTTAAAGAGTCAATTAGATATTTCAATATTAAGTTTCAACGAATTTGTGGACTCTTTCAAAGGCAATATAGTCAATCAGAAGAAATGCTTAAGGAAACTTACCTTAAGGCTGTCAACCCCAACATTTCAATTTGGTTAAGGAGAACACCAAACTTAACTACACTAAACGACTATTTTAGTGAAGCTATACAGCTAGAAAAATAGTTGAACTTGAATCTTGAAAAAAATATTGCAATTCTAAAAATAGAAAAAAGAGTTATGATCCCTATGCATGATTTAGCTCAATTTAAAGCTTTGCCAGGTCCATCTCATGTTAGGATAGAGCCAGAACATGAAAGAGTAGGATCTGAAAAAGGACAATTAATGAGAGATATGTCTAACAAAATAGTGAAGCTTGAAAAAGCTTTGGCAATAGTTAATATCAAGGAAGAAAGGAAAAATAGAAAGAATAAAAATCAAGACACTAAGTTAGTAGAAGATGAGGATGAAAGTGATCTTATTATGTCCAACTTTCTTGATATAGAATCTGATAATGAGTTATCTAGTGTTCATTATGCAAGTAAATCTTCTAGCAATGGATCTAGTGATACTTCTTCTCTATCAAGTTCTGAAGAAGATATGTCTTCAGACGAAGAGTGCAATAACAATGAGGAAAATGGATATAGTCTTTGATCAAAAGAAAGATTAACTACCTCTAGACCCCTAAATGTTATTACTGATCCATCTACTAAGAGAAGAGCTTTTGAGCCAAGTAGGAGAGATAAGAATAAAGGTAAGGACAATCAAGTGGAGCAAAGCACTCCAAATTAGTCTTTTAGTAAATGGGTAAAGAGATCAAGTTTCATTGGTGATGGAGAATATGATTTGATAGAATACCTTAAACATGTCAAGGCCAATATTAGCCTCTATCAGTTGCTTCAAATAGGAGATCAGCAAAGAAAGGCTTTAGAATTCATTAAAGGAAAAAGGAGAGTTAGAGAACCAGAGTTGAGTTATGTGTCTCATAATAATGAGAAATTAAAGACTTCATATGACAAGGAAGCTCCTCCTTTCCTTTTGACAATGAAATTAAAGGATAAATACTTACACAATTGTTTGGTTGATTCTGGAGCTACGTCTACTATAATGTCATTGTCTATATGTAAGAAACTTGGTTTAATCCCTGAAAAATCAAATAGAAAGATTGTTCAAGTGGATAAAAGTAGAGTGAATATTGTGGGTCAATTACCAAGTGTTCTATTGAAAATTGCTTCTGAACCCCGCATTAGAAGTAAAGTAATCATTCAAGTGGCAGATATACCAAATCCACATAGTCTCTTATTGAGTAGAAGTTAGAGTAAGAATTTCTCAAGTTACATATCAACAGATTATTCTCACATGTGGTTACCTTGGAAAGGAGAACCAAATCAGATATACATCTATATCGAACCTTTCATGATTGATAATGTTACTTCAAATGGAAAAAGTAAGATGGTTGAAAAAGGAGGTGTTGAAAACAAAATTTGTACACTCCAAGAAAATGAGAATTCATTTGAGAAAGAAGATGAGAGGATTGCTGAAGAAAAATCTCAAGAGGATCAAGTTAAAAGCTCCAGTGAGCCAAAAAGTAATAGAAATATTGCTTATGAGAGGGTTAGAGATATGAGGATTCCTACCAACGAAATCCTCCCCATTCTCTTCCCATCTCAAGAATAGTCCATGAACAAAGGATTTAATAATGTATAGTTTGTTTGTTTTAATAGGAATGAGGTTTTTATACCATCAAACCTTATGTTTGGTGGAAATTTTCCTCCAAAAATATTTATCAGTTTAGATGTAAAAATTCAATAAAAGCTTCAGTATAGTTCAGTTTCAAAATGAGGCTACATAAATTTCTTTATGCTTTTAAAGGGAGGCAAAAATGTACATTTTGGCCATTTCATGGGACAGAGTTGAGAAGTATCATGAATCCAGAATTTGAAAAATCATTTTCTGAGAATCAGGACTATGATTTTACTAGCTTCGTGACAGCCTCCATGGAGCCATATTTCTAATGAACAGATAACATTATTGGAAACAACCCTGTAATAATCTAACAAGCAAACAATTGCAATCTTCCAAGGATAAGGCAGAGATCATCAATCAAATATATGATNCTAACAAGCAAACAATTGCAATCTTCCAAGGATAAGGCAGAGATCATCAATCAAATATATGACGATGACGACAGAAAACAATGAAACAGGAACAACCAGCAAAATCAGTGTGGCAAACTAAACAGGAAAAATAAAGGCAAAAATGGCATTGCAAAACAAGAGGAGAATCAAGATGACAAAGAGAGTGTTCTTTCAGCAGATAGTTGGCATCAACAAAAATTTGTAAAATCAATTGAGAGTGGAAGTGAGGTTAATCTTCTAGAGCCAAACATATAGTAGCAAGGGCAACGCAATGATCAATAATGTTGAAGCAGCAACATCACCAGAATTAATTTCATATACACATGTAGATGTTGTCGTTGCTGCAACAACAACAACAGAAGAAACCATGAAGGATTCGGTCCAATTAGCTCTGCAAAATCATCCTGAATGTGGAGTTACCATTGAATTCCATGAATAATTTCTTACTAGTTAGTAGGAGGAGTGGAGCAGGATGGGCTAAAGGGATTAGAGTTTCTATCTCTGGTTTCCAAAGTATGCACAGAACTTGAAGCCAACATCGGTTTCACAGACAAAGTCCTTGCAGAGTTCATCACTGAAATCGGACGTAAGAGCCAGACCGTGGAGCAATTTGATGTAGAGCTCAAGAAAAATGGTGCGGAGATGCCTGATTACTTCATTAGAAGCCTGCTTACCATCATCCACGCCATTCTTCCACCCAAAAAGGACTCCAAAAGTCCAAAGCTCCGACCTCACCAACGGCAACGTTGATCCTGCGCCCACTTCGGAAGTACTGCCAAAAACAATCGAGCAAAGTTTTGACGTGCCTGTGCTACACCAGCACGACACACTTCCATGGCGAACGCAGACGATGATGGCAGGGGAAGGAGCAGCAGTAGCAGCAGGACCAAGCGTAGGTAGCCAGTGGTTAGGGTTTGTAGGGTTTCCAGTTAAGATCAAAATTTCCAGCAGAACAGCGAGGGCAGGGCTGCCTGCAAAAACACAAAAACCCAAACTTAAACTCGATCGCAGTTGCAGGTGTTAGCATGAGGAGAAACTAAAGCAGAGGCAAAATCAAAAGAAAAAAAATGGCGAGCAATTCTCTGCGGAGGCGAGTGATCCATTTTGTGAATCTGCCATTGAAGTTGGTGATGCCATCGAGCTGCAAAAACATATGAGAAATTGCGTTCAAGACAATACTGTCGGCAAGCAAGATCGAAATCAAGAGGGTCCTCGAGTCACTCTACGGCTTCCAGGTCAAGAACGTCAACACCATTAACATTGCCGACAAAAAGAAGAAGCACCGTGGTTTCGTCTTCACCAAGCCCAACTACGAAAAATCCTACGTCACTCTTAGGCGGCCCCTTTCATTACCTTCGCATTTGTTCCCTATCAATCTCTTCAAGAAACAGGCAGAGGCAGCAGCAAGAGGGCTGGGACCAGGTCAGAACGCAGAACTACCAAGTGTTGACGAGATCAGGATTTGAAGGACCTAGATTTGGGCTTGAATATTTTTCTTTTACTTCACAAAGAATGAATCAAATAGCGGATAAAAAGGGCCCTGCTGGGAAAATGTTTATGTGTTTTTGAGTGTTAGATTACGTGATTTTATAATACCATCCTACCGCCACCTCCGATATTTCCAAGAAAAAGAAAAATATAGAGTATATATATGTATGGAATGAGTTGCAACTATAGCTTGTATTTCTATGTATCTTAGTGATTGTAACCACCAAGGCCACTTGCCAACTACAACCTTTTTTATCTCTTTGGTGGTTGAAACCACCCAAAATTTTTGTAACTTACCTAACTTGTTGGGCAAGTAAACCTCCTAACTTGTTGGGCAAGTAATCTCCTAATTGGTTGGCCAAGTTACTTGGGAGAGAAGTTAGGTGATATATTTTTGAATATGTAACTTACCTAACTACCTTTGAGCCCTATAAAANGTGTGGGAACTGCTATTGGGATTGTTGTAAGAGAGCCTCTGTTTGTAGTCACGCCATTGAATAATTCAGTAGTCGAAAGAGTTCAAAAAATCTTTGGTATTTTGATGGGACCAGAATAGCTTATTTTTATCTTTAAAGTGAATTCCCGTGGTATTTC
>MNCI01023302.1:525988-555964 GCA_015680685.1 Gnetum montanum | reverse complement strand
TATTATAAGGACCGCGTAGACTAGGCAGTTGAACAAAATAGGAAATTTTCTACAACTCACAGTACTTGGCAAAGTTGGCTGAATCTCTTTAAAGTAAGTCATTTGTAGTTTACACATAACACAATCGTTACATTTCTCACAACCACACGCCGCAACAGCACACACACATACTCACATTAACTACTGAGTTTATTTGGAGGTATCTGGGCCTTGGTGTTGCCAGAGACCAGCAGGCACCTAAATCCTGTTCGAGGACACTCGTTGGCAGTCGCGTCCCAAACGGTCGCCAACAATGATAATCTATCGATCTCTGAGCTAGGTTCGAGGCTACATCGTTCTATCCCTAGTAGCTAGCTTTGACCACCTCTAATTCTAAGTTTTCCACTTGTAACTTTTACAAAGCATCCTTCTGATTCACAAACTCTTTCTCATACAGCATGTAGGTGATCACCACTTACTTCTCCAACTTACTTTGGGGATGACCTACGATTAACATGGCAAGGTAGGCATATATGAGGTTAGCCAATGCCATGTATTTCTTCAAATCTTCTATCTACAGGTCCTTATTTTTAACTTCTGCTTATTGGGCCATGGCATAATTGTCCAAAATGGCTTGCCATTCAGAATTTTGTGCTACCAAGGAGCTGATGTGGGCCTTGGCCATATTGATTTCCTTATCACTAATTTCCTTATACATGCGAACCTGGTCATAGAAGTGTTCTTTTAACTTCTCATGTTTCTTGGCCTTGTTCTACCATGTGCTAATCTCCATTGTTGTCTTTTAATGAATAGCACATACATCCTTCATAAAGAGGGTTCTATTTTCTTGGGCTAATCTACTCATATCCTGGTTGACCCTCACCAGTTATTCTCTTAACTGGTAAACACTCTCTTCCAAAATGTCCTTTTACTTCTCCATTGTGGTCAACTGAGCATTTTCTATAAAAAGCTGTTTGGTCTCTTGTTGGGAAACGGTTAGTGCCTTTTATGCACATGGATTCATGCATTTGCAGTGGAGGAATTCTAGACCACCATCTCCTTTTCTTGCTCTACAACTACTTTCTCTTTCACTAGCTTGGAAAGCTCTTCTCTTTGAAATTGTTCTCATTGGTCAGACATGACAAATTGGGTAGGATCTCGTCATTCATCTTGCAGGGTAGCCAGCTATTCTTGCAATATTTGTACTTTAGCTTTTGCATTTTTTGCCATAACCTTAGCCATGATCAACTTCCCTTTGGTAGTGATGAGGTTCGATTGAGCTATAGTGACATGGTTGGGGATGTTGGACAAATTGGTCATCACTTGACCTATCTACAAAAAATGATCAAGCACATCCTCATGCACTATAGGAGTCATTGAGGTCCTAGCCAAAATTTGTGCATCCCTAGTTCTTACTAGATCAATCGAAGGCATGATAGGAACACTGAATAACTCCTTGTTATGATTAGTGATCACCTCTACAGTGCCTATTGCATCTTCAGGTTGTAGCACCACAACTATGGTGCTTTTGCCAGTTTCCAAGGTGACTTGAAAGGATGTAGCATTTCTAGATATCTGTTGTGACCATTGGGATCCCCCTCTTGCTAAATAAATCAAGATCTCTCCCCTTGTTGGATTGGCTGATATGGTGGGCCGTACGACATCATCCATAGCTTGGAAGAGATTAGCTTCACCCCTACTCCCCCAGCTGATGGTCTCAGCGATTCTGTATAGGTGGCTCATTGATGGTCTATAATCTTGTGGTGGTGGCAATGGAGCTTGTGCTTGCAAGTGCAGCTTAGGCTGTTATTGTGTTTCAATTCTTAATTTTGCCTCCTTTTCAGCTTCTTGCTCTTCATTAGAATCTTTTCTTGATGCTGCAGTTTTAAGGATCTTTGTAAAGAAGGCATGTTGAGCCTTTTGAAGGACATCATTGGTATATCCTAAGATCCTCATGCACTTGCATAGGTTTTTGATCATATAGGAAAATGAAAGTGTTGGTCTCCCTAACTTCATTTCTTTGAACTGTCGTTGGGTTTCTATGAAGTAATATTGGAGAAGGTTGACTACAAATTTTTCCATTAGAATGACACTTTCCCTTGCTACATAAGTTGATATTCGATTGAGCCCCTTGGTAGGAAATAGGTGGTACGTCCCAATCTTAAAGTAGGTTCTCTCTTTCAAAGTCATCTTATTGTATGACTTATCTTCTTTACTGTATGCCTACCTCAACCACATTCTCTTCATTTTGGGGTCAAATTTGATGGATAGGTAAGCAACCTTGGCTCCTTCATTGGGAAGGTTGAGAGTTGTAGCTATATCTTTAACTATTTAAGAGACATTCACCTTATAGATATTCATAATGGTACCTTCATTCTTATTTTGCTAGAATTGATCAACTTCCCCTAGGTACGATTCACCACTACCTGATAGGATTGGTCATAATGGGGACAATTTGAGTTGCATCCACATCACTTCAAGGGAAAATTCCATGAATGGGCCAAATTTCATTTCCAAAATGATTGAGGCTAATTTGGACTTTTCCAAGATGGCAGTAAGGTAGTTAGGGGGCAACATGATATTTTGTCCCTGTTCATGAGCCAGTACTTTTGTTGCCTCCCCTTGGGCTGATTGCCTAGTAGCAAGGGCCTCTTGATGGATACTAAAATAATGGACCTCTTGTTCAGCTTGTTCCTTGTGTTCTCCATACTAGCCACAGCCACCATGTGGATTCTTAACAGCTCTCTGCAAGGGTTCACCCTAACAACCTCTTTTTGAGGCCATCTACAATCAAGCAAAAACCAAGTGTTACCAAGGTTATGTTTATTATCATTAATACATTCATACCTTACTCATAACCTTAGTTCATTAAGCTCATTATGCATATGATTGTAGGGTTAGGAAAATTTTCACAAAAATCCCCTAAAACGTTTCTATCTCTTTCTACAACCCATCGCAACTAGTTCCTTTTTCATTATATGTGGCTTAAAATAATGGTTATAGGCCTGAGGGTTAGAGAAATTGGATGTTTGGCACTATTTTTAATGATTTTTCATTATAAATCCTAACGTTTTTAACATTCTTACCCTTAGAATACCTTATGGGCAAGAGAAAATTTCAACAAATTGGCATAAGGTTTGCACACACACATCCCCCCACAACTACATTGAACACTCTGAGTTTAGATAAATTCAAATAGTATATAAATTATAGCATTAGAGAGCTAGATATTGTAAGTGGAAGATGGAGGCACAGAGCTCTAAGTCGCAAGAAAAAATTGCAACAACTCCCCTAGTAACAAATGAGAGAAATGAAGTTCATGTTGCATACGGGTCCACTATATATACTTTTTTTTAGAATTAATGTCAGGTACACGACATCGAGGCCCAAGAATTTTGATTTTTATGGGGCCAAAGGACATGCAAACTAAAGCTTTGGGTTTGAGTGGAAGGTTGAAAGTTAAATTTTGCAGTTTGGGTAAGTGGAAAATTAAGTGGAGGTATCAAAAGTAGGATAAGGTGAAGTTGTAAACATTAAAAGTGTGAGAATGAGCAAGAAAAGGGTGTTCAAAGCATGATTGTGGGATAGATTATATTTATGATAAGGGAAACAATAAAATATAACAAATAGAGTGCATGGAAGGTGAAAAATGATGTGGTCATGTTAAACAAGTATAAGTCACAAAAGTTACACAAGTGGATCCTTCCCAAAACAAGTTCTAGCCTATGATTCCCTTGTGTAACCACATCTATAATGTCCATAGGCATCAGAGGAGTTGAATGCAATGCATACCTGTGAAACAAAACACACATGTTAAAACAACCAAATTGAGATAACAACTCTATGTTACACAAAACCACAAGTTATGAGCATTTGGACAATGAGATGAGATAGAATGTAGAAGGGATCATAGAAATTAGGACATGAGGTGTTGTACTACGGTCACAATGAAACCTTTTTGTGTTATTAATAGTTAAATAAGCATGTGTCCATCTATCCAAGATTCAAACCAAGTCCAAACCACATTGTAGTGACAATGCATTGTTTCATCACATCGACAGACAACCATAAGACTATCAAAGGCACAAGGAGTAACATCACTTGGCATTTTTTCCAAGGGAGGAGTGTTATCATGGCACAATTATTTTGTTTCTTTTTATGGTTCCATGAAGCTTCCAACCTTTAGGCATGCATACATGTCTTTCCAGTGGGATCCATAGAAGATTATTCAATGTCAGGTGAAGTTGCTCTTACTTCCATTTGTCATTAGATCTACAAGGATATGGTTACAACCTCAATGACATGATAGAACTCATAGAAGTAGCCAAAGAGAATCCACAAATCCCTTGATGTCACACCCTTTAACATTCCATCTTGGTTCTACACTCTTCCATTGAGACACAATGATTATTAAGTTATTTAGAGTTGGGATGATGAAAAATATTACCATCATGACCAGAGCAAGAACCTCTTATTAATGCAATTTGTGGATGGATGTCATGGTCTCAATGTCCAAATAATCAGACTAAAAAACATAGAGAAAAACCTCACCTAAATGGGCAACATGACCAATAGTGAGATTACATACAAAGAAAATTAAAATGACAATTGGGAAAAAGTAGAAAATAGGAAAATGATAAAAAATTGTAAAAAAGAAGAAGATAAAAATCACTTAAAAATATTGAAGATTAGAATGGGGAGTAACCCACACAACTAAACGTTTGGTCATGGCTGGGATTAGTAAGTGGATGAATAGGATCCACGTATGTATAAAATGTTGGAAATCCTTCATGCCCTAGCCACTAGGTGCCTATTGACAGTTTGGTGGCTAGGTAGAGAAAGTGTTGATCACACACTTGATGGTTATATGTATGGTGACTTAGGACATGAGGTGTGTTAACATTATGGATAACTAACCCACGATTGCATCCTTGAGTATGAGATGGTATGCATGGATTCATTTGTCTCCCCATATTTGTAGATTCATTGGTTGGATGTGAGATTGGAGTGCTGATGGATGGTGGCCCATGTATATGGTTAGAGGGCATTGGTTGAGGCAAGGAAGGTGTTGCACCAGATTGGCCTTGTGCTAGCTTGGTTGATGTGGTGGGTTCATTCATGGTTTGCTTTGGCTTGTGGCCCTTCCGCTAGAAGGGACATTTTTGGCATTGTGGTTGGGACCCACTAGTGTCAACATGTCTATGCACAGTTGCAGAACAAGTGTTACTTGTTTGTTGATATTGGGGTGTCGAATCTTCTTGAGTTAGTGATGGTGACACATAAGGAGGTGGATGATGAGAATAGTGAGTGTAGGTTGGATGGTAAGAGGCACGAGGTGGTGATCCTTTAGGGGATATCATGTATTGATGGTACTTGGGAGAGTGGTAGTGGTGATTTGAAGTGGAGTATAACAAACTAGATGGAGAAACAAGGTGTTGAACATAATAGCCATACAGTTTTGGTGGAGATGGCTAATTTGGTGGAGGCCTCCCCCACTACTATGGTTGTTGCCATTGTGGTTGTGGTACTATCTAAAATTACCTCGTGGGAGAGGAAGTCTCCTAGGCATGTGCTTTTGTACAAATTTCTGATTTAAGGCATCCATCCAATACTCCTGTAGGTGCAATAATATAGGGCATTGGCCCCTTGGGTGCTCATATATGCATAGGTTGCATCCATCATCTTTGTCTATAGTGGAGTATTTAGCCTCACTTTCATTAGCATTTTTCTCATTTGTCGACAAGTGTTCTTAGCTATTTCTTAGTTCTATATCCTTTGTTGATTGTGATCACCTAGCTTGTGTTCCATGAGCTTCTCCATGATCATCTCAACAATAGTTGTGATGCTATCATTTACCCATTTGGAAATCCTATTAAACTTTACTTGTAAATCATCTAGAAACTCCTTTATCAACAAAGTCTATTGTGGGATCACCTTATCAAAGGTAGTTTCATTTCCCTTATCATAAATTTGAACCTCCTTTGATTGAAGAGTTGGGTCCCATTGATGTTTTTCAACATTCTCCCATTTACACATTTCTCCTTATTCTTTTTCCATATGCTCTATCAACTATTTAATCTAATGGGCTTGGAGCTCATATAGTTCCCCTATGGCATACATCCCAAGGGTCACCTTTGTTTCATTACAAAGCCCATCTATGATGTGATAAATTTGCTCTTCCTCAAAGAAACCATGACCTGGGCATTGATTTAGCAAGGAATAATATCTATCTAAGGCCATGTTCAAGGTTCATGTTGTTCTTGTTTCCACTCTTGGATTTTTCTCCTTAGGGAGGACACTCTCTTATAGGTTTGGTATCTCTCATTGAAAAGTTCTAACATTGTTGACTATTGTCAGATTGAATTTGGTTTCAATCATCAATACCACACTTTGGCTTTATAAATTAGTGACCTAGGAAAGAGCTTAAGTTTTTACCATTCACTTTCCACATTGTAGAATATACAATCATCATGGAAGGCTTGTAAATGATGTTGTGGATCTACATCATAGCCTCCTACAAACTTAAGAAGAGTATTTATGTCTAGTTTAGGTAAATGACTTTTTTTGCGATGCCTACAAGATATCTTAACAGCCTCTGTGATATGCATTAGGCTCTTAGTGGCCAATAGGGGTTCATCATCATTAAGCAAATTGTGAGGGAAGTTCCTATGTTCATGATGTCCTCTTTGACTCTTCCGATGGGTTTGATTTCAGTTTTTAGTCCAACCCTTTAGTGGAGCTTTATCTCTATACCTATGTTCATCATCGTTAGAACTTGCCATTGAAGGTGAACAGGAAGATGAAGTATCAGCAAAATCACCATGGCTTCTATAGTGTTCCTTAGGGTCCCATAATTTATCGTTTCTAGGTTTCATGTGGGTCTTAGGCCTTGAGGCCTCCCTTAGCCTAGGACCTACGTCATCTCTTCCAAGATTGTTTACCTTAGGTGAATGTAGTATTTGAGTGTCATCAAGGTGATCATGGTCATAAGAAACCCCTACATAAGGTTGGTCACTCTAATTTTCATCATCGTATATCTTCTTAGTTCTCCATTGAATGTATCCACTATACAATGCATAGTCACTTCCATGTGAGAGAGACATTGTTCTTGGTTTATGATGTGTGTGAGTCAATAGCTTCTGAAAGATATATCATTAATTCCTTTACAATGATCTTGTATAATATAACTAATCTAGATAACTAGCACCATCCCTAGGAATGGTGCCAATGCTTAGTAGTGAGGTACCCCTATGCTCAACCATAAGAATTACAAGCATTCGCATGCAATCTGATCAAAATTTATGGATGGGACTAGTTGTAGCATCTAGATTGTTATGCCTTGATTGCAAGTCGTTGTCTTCCCACTTGGAATAGTGGTAGCTTTGTGACATATGGTTTAGTCCAAAGTGAGGCATATGATGTGGTTCCTAATTCTATGCTATGCTACTCTTGATGATAGAAAGAGATAAATTGATTAGATAAGAGTAATGGAAACAAAGTCTAAATTAGCCTAAGGTGATGGTATCCACTCTTAATTTTCTATACATGTCTTGGACTTCATGAAGCCACTTCTAGGATTGTCAAGTATATGTCACTGGTTGTGCCAAATGATACACCTATGGGTGACCAAGTACTTACACTTAAATGCTCATGATTAAGGCTTACACATTCCACTTAACAACAGGAATAATAAATTACAATAAATGGAAATGTTTAACTAAAGAAATAATTAAATAATTATAACAAAAATATTAATCTAAGTGGATGCAGCAATGACAGAAGTAATCTCGATCTTTATTGCCAATCATGTAACGTGTCCAAGTACATCAAACTCAAACAAAGATGTCGTATGATTACAAATATCACACCACAGGCATGCACTACGAATAATAGACTAGAAAGAAGAAATGGAAAATTGAAACTATCTATTACTACTTTTTAAGCTCTCTCATCCAGAAGCCCAAGTGCAGTATTTATGGGTGAGGTCTAGATGAGGTGACGTCAAGTATTTGACGTCACTTATTAGTCCCAATGTCGAGTACATGATGTTAGGACTCCAACCTCACATATCCAATGTTAGGGCCCTAAAAGGATGACTCATCAATAGCCACTTAGAAGAGGTTATGCTTTGGCTTGTCCACCACCCTCCTAGGACCTTACCTTGGAAAAATGAGCATTAAGCCTTTGGGATTAATAACACACCAATCATATGCCTTAGTCATGCTTAGCCATAAATTGTGAGCTCACCACAAGCATGAATTCAATTGGAAATTTTCATCTTTACTCCTTTATGTACAACTGATGAATCATGGTTTGTTAGGTGCTAATATCAGACCCTTATTAACCAGGTGCTGATATTGGACCCCTGTTATTGGATCCTTGTTATCTGATGAGTCCCAATATAAGACCCCCAATATTGCATCCATGATATTGTGTACGCGATATCAAATATGCGATGTCGTGGCCTAGCTCGTGATATCGTATATGCGATATCATGGTGCCTACGTGAGCCTATAAATACACAACTAGACACACAGGAAAGTAACAGGTCAGTTTATTATTAGAGTAGGATCTTTTTGTCAGTTTTTCTTCTCAACCCTTTCTCCTAGTGCATGCTTGCAGTGTGATGATTGCAATTGTATAGCATCCTTTATTCGAGTGTGATGTACTTGGACACGTACATGATTGCAAATAAAGATCAAGATTACTTCATCATTGTAGCATTCACTTAGTTTAATATTTCTTTACCCTCAAATCCTATTAAATGTGGAATGAGTATGACTTAATCATGAGCATTTAAGTGTGACTGCTTGATATCTCAATAGCATACCTAGGCCATGTGCTTAGTAATCCCCATGGTAGTTTTGCATAAATTCCAAGATGTGTATGGATGATTAAGGAATGGATGCTCATTGCACTTAGGCTATCTTAGATTCTCTCTTCCTATCTCCTCTTAGTTTAACTCTCTCCCCCTTTTCCTCTTAGCTTAATTAAAGATATTTTCCATTGTCTCCAAGAGTAGCATTAGTTTAGGAACACATCATACACCTCACTGTGGACTAAATCATATGTGAAAAATCATATATTAGTCCAAGTGGGAAGAAAATGAACTACGATCAATGAGTAACTATCTAGATACCACAACTAGCCCATCTATGGAGTTCGACTAGATTGTGCATGAAATGTTCGTATTCGTATGGTTGAGTGTAGGGGTACCTCACCACTCATCATTGGCACCATTGCTAGGGATGGTGCTAGTTATCTAGATTAGTTACATCATATAAGATCACTATAACAAGTATTAATGATATATCTTTTAGAAAGAATAATTTTAATAAATCACACACAATTTTGCAACCATGTCTCTCTCACAAGATTATGATCATGCAACAACTACTAAGGAAATTCATTGGAGAACCAACTAATTATATAATGATGAAGATGAAGTTTGGAGTACTCAATCTGATGTAGGGGTTGAGCATAAATGCAAAAAACATCATCCCGACTCACAAATGCATAACATATCGAATGACAATGAACCCCTACTGGCCACTACAAGCCTAATGCAAATACAAGAGGTTGTTTGCATATCCCATAGGCATCACAAGGAAATTCATCTACCCAGGCTTGACTTAAACAACTTTTCCAAGTTCTTAGAAGGCTATGAATTAGATTCGCAACAACATTTATGAGCCTTCTACGATGCTTGTGCATGGAAAAACATTGATAATGGATGGAAAAAAGTTATGCTCTTTCCTATGACACTCGTTGGCCAAGCAAAAGTATGGTATAGGTCTTTAAGACCAAAATCAATTCGACATTGGCCAACAATGGTAGAAATATTCAATGAAAGATATGAAACCTATGCAAGAGTGTTAGCCTTGAGAAAACAAATCCAAGAATGGAAACAAGCACAACATGAACCCTTGGACATGGCCTTAGATAGATATTATTCATTGTTAAACAACTTCCCAGGCCATGGGTTCTCCGAGGAGAGGCTAATGTACCTCATTATTGATGGGCTTGATAATGAAACAAAGGAGACCCTAGGGATTTATGCCCAAGGTCAACTATACAAGCTATGAACCCACCAACTCCAAGAGCTTATTAAGTGGGTAGCAAAAGAAGAAGGAGAAATGGCTAGTTGGGAAAATGTTGAAAAATCTCAACAGGACCAAAATCTCAACTTAACAAAGGTCCATAATCAAGAAAAGGAGAAATCAAATCACCTCAAGGAGGTGGAACCATCTTTGCTAGCATTACAATCACTAGATGAAGTTGAGGCAAAGATCAATAAGATGATGGAATGGATATATGAAAAATGTGAAGAATATGCCAACATTATTGGAGATAAAGTTTTGATGAACTAAGAAACATGAAAAAACACCTTTAGACAATCAAAAAGAAGGGTTGTAGAGAAATAAGAACTTAATTTCCAATCATACATATCAATGTAACATTTTCATGTACGATCACCCCAAGGGCCAATGGCCAATCTTATCACATTTACAGGAGCATTGGGGAAGAGTGTTACACCCAGATTTTGTATAGAGATACTGTGTTTGATCACAATGGCAACAATCCCAATCATGGGGGAGGCCACCCCCAAAATATTCACACTCTTCATACCATCCAAATTTAAGTGCTTATTAAGTCCAACATATTGTTTCCCCCACCAAGTCAACATCCTCTATCTCACGACATTATTATCATTCTCCTCAATACTATCAATCCATATCCTTTCCAATAGGACCACCACTTGGATACCTTACACTCCTCCTAAATTTCAACATGCTCATCCTTCCCCTCCTATATCACCACCAATCGTACCTAAAGGGGTTGCACCATAGCATCAACCCACGAACGTTACTTGTGCTTCTACTATCAACAATAGTGGAAACCCACCACATCAAAGGCATCCATTCTTTAGATGTAACCATCGAAAGGGACACCTCAGTTCAAAAAGCATTACATCCTCCAACTCAACACAAGTTCAACACTGTGGTGCATCTTCCTCTTCAAACCCAATGCCTCATGTTACTTTATCAAGGCCACCACTCAATACTCCAACAACCATGGGGCCCAATGAATATAGCCACATGGGGAGACATGTTGATCCTCGAATACCATCTTACGGTCACAAGTACCATAGTGGGTCAACCCCTTATAAATTAACCTCATCTTATAACTTGCCCCACTATGTCAACTCTAATCAAGTGTGTGAACGCCAATGGGGTAAGTATGACCAGGTCCCAATATTTCTAGCATGCAAGAATCCTAACCTTCCATTTATTAATTCTAGCTATGCTAAAACATTTAATTATGGGGGATATCCTCCATTCTAACAACACAAAATTAATAAATTTTTTTTCTGTTTCTTTAATTTTTCAACTTTTTGTTTTCAATTTTTTCACATTTTAATTTATTGCTTTATATTTCTGTCTTTTTATCATTTTATGAGTAATCTCATCTATGAATAAAGCACTCATGTGACTCATTGGTTGAGGTGTTGTTCTTTGCTATCAAGTCTTAGGTGATTAATTATTTGGATAGCAAGCCCACAACATCCATCCACCCATTCTATTAATAAGAGGTTCTACTCTAGGTACAATGATATTCTTAATATCATTAAAACTTAAAGTAATTTTGTGCTCATTATTCCCATAGCAAGGAAGGATGGACCAAAAGGGAATGGCTAGGTTGTGACATCAAGGGGACTTGTGGATTCTCTTTGGTGACATTTTTAGGAGTTATCATGCAGCTTGGTTGTACTAAGATCCTTGTAGATCTAACGAAAAATGGAAGTAAGAGTAATCAAAAGGCACTCAATCAAAAAAACTCAATGCTATTCTAGGGGGTCCCACTAGAAAGACATGCACCCATGCCTGAAGATAGGTAGCTTTTCTAGATTAAGTATTCTACAAAAAAAATGAGTGCCAAAAAGCAAAATCACTCCTCCCTTGAACGAAATGCCAAGTGATCGTATGTCTTACTGTCATGATCCTCTTATGGATGTCCACCCTTGGATGAAATAATGCAATGTCACTGATTGAAGGAATGGACTTCATCCTAATTTTGGAGTGATGGGCTAATGACACATTAATCGCATCCTACACTCACTATTCATTGTGCTTTGGGTTAGTTACCTCATGTCCCAATTTCTGCAATCCCTTCTACAATTCGCCTCATCTCGTTGTTCGTGTATTTTTGACTTGTGTCTTATGTAGCATAGAATTCCTACCTCATCATGGTAGTATCAACATGTGTGTGTTTTGTTGCATTAGTGTAGATTACATTTAACCCTTCTAGTGCCTGTGGACATTTTAAGGTATGGTTATGCAAGGGCATCATAGGTAGGAACCTACTTTGGGGAGGACCCACTTGCATGACTTTTGTAATTTCCACTCATTACACATCACCCTCACATCATTTGACACCCTCCGAGTATTGCATTACCAACGTTCTCCTTTCCCTTATCATCCTTCCAGTTCAAATGTTCCTCAAAACCATTACATGTCCTTTTATGTGTCACCTAAACAAATCAGGTTTGACATTAAACTTTTAGGGAAACTTCCTTGAAAAAAATTTCTAACTCTAAAATCACCCTAAGCAAAGAATTAAATATTTATTAAAGGCAATGAGTAAGATATGAAATCATTGAACTTCTTTCAATAACCTTACTAAAAATTGATCTTTGTGTGATTATAGATGGCCTCTAAAAGAGGACAACAAGGAGGACCTTCTCAAGGTGCAACTGAACGACCAGGGGGAGGTAGAGCCAAGGACCTCATGCAGAACAAGAGGCACAATTATTCAGCATCCATCATGGAACTCTTGTTACTACACAATCTATCCAAACAAAAGTTGGAGAGGTCAGGGCCCAAGCTTATGAAGAGGAACAACAGTTATTTATGGCATGGCATGTCAATGCCAATCAAGTGTTCCCATAGCTTTCATGTCCATAGGAAGTGTTGAATCCATCAAACATTGGAACATCAGCATGGACAACTCATAATCCTTGGGTAGAAGAGAAGAAATGTCTGGCACTTCTTCAATGGTATCAATCTCAAGAACTTGGAGCGCAAGACAAAGGAAAGGCACCCATGGAGAAGCCACCACCACCAAGAACGACAGTGATAAAGTCATGGAGTTGAAGAATACAAAATTCTTGAAATGTTTATTATCTCTCAATGCTGGTCCATTTTTTGCATCTGCACCTGAAGCTATAATACCACTTAGGACTCCCTGGTAGCTCATGGTGGCCAACAACGTTGCTGTCATAGCCATCCCTTCCTTGGATTTGTTTATATCCTCAATGATAATGTCTTTTTCTTTTTCAAGTTGCAAATTTCCTATTTCTGTTGGTTCTGTCTTTCTCTAAAATATTGCTAGTAATTCTGTTATATCCTGAAATACACTCAGTGTTACGAGTGTGCACTAACAAATAGTTACATAGATTGAAGAAATTATGAGGAGCATTACATTTAAATAGGATCCTACATCCTATTTAAATAAAATATAACAAATGGAGTGCATGGAAGGTGAAAAATGATGTGGTCATGTTAAACAGTTACAAGTCACAAAAGTTACACAAGTGAGTCCTTCCCAAAACAAGTTCTAGCCTATGATGCCCTTGTGTAACCATGCCTATAATGTCCATAGGCATCAAAGGAGTTCAATGCAATGCACACCTATGAAACAAAACACACATGTTAAAACAACCAAATTGAGATAACAACTCTATGTTACACAAAACCATAAGTTATGAGCATTTGGACAATGAGATGAGATGGATTGTAGAAGTGATCGTAGAAATCAGGACATGAGGTGTCATACTATGGTCACAATGAAACCATGTGTGTTATTAATGGTTAAATAAGCATGTGTCCATCTATCCAATATTCAAACCAAGTCCAAACCACATTGTAGTGACAACGCATTGTTTCATCACATCGACAGACAACCATAAGACTATCAAAGGCACAAGCAGTAACATCACTTCGTGTTTTGTCCAAGGGAGGAGTGTTATCATGGCACAATTATTTTATTTTTTTATGGTTCCATGAAGCTGCTAACCTTCAGGAATGCATACATGTCTTTCTAGTGGGACCCACAAAAGATTATTTAGTGTCGTGTGAAGTTTCTCTTACTTCCATTTGTCATTAGATCTACAAGGATATGGTTACAACCTCAATGACATGATAGAACTCACAGAGGTAGCCAAAGAGAATCCACAAATCCCCTTGATGTCACACCCTTTAACATTCCATCTTGGTTCTACACTCTTCCATTGAGACACAATGATTATGAAGTTATTTAGAGTTGGGATGATGAAAAAGATTACCATCATGACTAGAGCAAGAACCTCTTATTAATGCAATGGGTGGATGGATGTCGTGGTCTCAATTTTTGAATAATCAGTCCCTTGTGACTCAATAACATAAAGAAAAACCTCACCTCAATGGGCAACATGACTAATAGTGAGATTACATACAAAGAAAATTAAAATGACAATTGGGAAAAAGTAGAAAAAATAGGAAAATGATAAAAAATTGTAAAACAAAAAGATAAAAATCACTTAGAAATCTTGAAGATTAGAATGGAGAGTAACCCCCATAACTAAACATTTGGTCATGGCTAGGATTAGTAAGTGGATGAATAGGATCCATGCATGTATAAAATGTTGGGAACCCTTCATGCCCTAGCCACTGGGTGCCTATTGATAGTGTGGTGGCTAGGTAGAAAAAATGTTGATCACTCACTTGATGGTTATATGTATGGTGAGTTAGGATATGAGGTGCGTTAACATTATGGATAACTGACCCATGATTTCATCCTTGAGTATGAGATGGTATGCATGGATTGATTTGTCTCCCCATACTTGTAGATTCATTGGTTGGTTGTGGGATTGGAGTGTTGATGGATGGTGGCCCGTGTATATGGTCAGAGGACATTGGTTGAGGCAGGGAAGGTGTTGCACCAGATTGGCCTTGTGCTGGCTTGGTTGATGTGGTGGGTCCATTCATGGTTTGCTTCAACTTGTGGACCTTCCTCTAGAAGGGACGTTTTTGGCATTGCAGTTGGCACCCACTAGTGTTAGCATGTCTATGCACAGTTGCAACACAAGTGTTACTTGTTTGTTGATATTGGGATGCTGAACCTTCTTGAGTTGGTGGTGGTGGCACATAAGGAGGTGGATGATGAGAATATCAAGTGTAGGTTGGATGGTAAGAGGCACGAGGTGGTGATCCTTCAGGGGATGTCATGTATTGATGGTACTTGGGAGAGTGGTAGTGGTGAATTGAACTGGAGGATGCCAAACTAGATGGAGAAATAGGGTGTTGAACATAATAGCCATACAATTTTGGTGGAGATGGATAATTTGGTGGTGGCCTCCCCTAGTGCTATGGTTGTTGCCATTGTGGTTGATGATCATGTTGAGGTTGGTAATAAGTTCCCCTAGGATGGTATGGTTGGTTGTGGGACTATCTAAAATTACCTCATGGGAGAGGAAGTCTCCCAAGCATGTGCTTTTGTACAAATTTTTGATTTAAGGCACCCATCCAATACTCCTGTAGATGCAATAATATAGGGAATTCGCCCCTTGGGTGGTCATATATGCATAGGTCACATCCATCATCTTTGTCTATAGTGGAGTCTTTAGCCTCACTTTTGTCAATCCTTTTTCTCATTTGCTAAAAAGTGTTCTTAGCTATTTCTCAGTTTTGTATCCTCTGTTGATTGTGATCACTTACCTTGTGTTCCATAAGCTTCTCCATGACCATCTCAACAATAGTTGTGATGCTCTCATTTACCCATTTGGACATCCTATTAAAATTTACTTCTAAATCATCTAGAGACTTCTTTATTGGCAAATTCTATTGTGGGATTACCTTATCAAAGGTAGTTTCATTTTCCTTACCATAAATTTGGACCTCCTTCGATTGAAGAGTTGGGTCCCATTGATTTTTTTCAACATTCTCCCATTTACACATTTCTCCTTATTTTACCATATGCTCTATGAGGTCTTTGATCTGGTGGGCTTGGAGCTTGTATAGTTCCCTTGGGGAATACATCCCAAGGGTCGCCCATTATTTCATTATGAAGCCCATCTATGATGTGATAAAGTTTCTCTTCCTCAAAGAAACCATGATCTGGGCATTTATTTAGCAAGGCATAATATCTATCTAAGGCCATGTTCAAGGTTCATGTTGTTCTTGTTTCCACTCTTGGATTTGTCCCCTTAGGTAGGACACTATCTTATAGGTTTGGTATCTCTCATTGAAAAGTTCTAACATTGTTAACTACCATTAAATTGAATTAGGTTTCAATGATCAATATCACACTTTGGCTTTATCAATTAGTGACCTAGGAAAGAGCTTAAGTTTTTACCATTCACTTTCCACATTGTAGAACATGCAAGCATCATGGAAGGCTTGTAAATGATGTTGCGGATCTAAATCATAGCCTCCTACAAAGTTAGGAAGAGTATTAATGTCTAGTTTAGGTAAATGACTTTGTTTGTTATGCCTGTGAGATATCTTAATGGCCTCTGTGATATGCATTAGGCTCTTAGTGGCCAACAGGGGTTCATTGTCATCAAGAAAATTGTGAGGGAAGTTCTTATGTTCAGAGTGTCCTCTTTGACTCTTCCCATGGGTTCAATTTCGATTTTTAGTCCAACCATTTAGTGGAGCTCTATCTCTATACCTATGTTCATGCTCGTTAGAACTAGATGTTGAAAGGGAAGAGGAAGATGAAGTATTGGCAAAATCACCATGGCTTCTATAGTGTTCCTTAGGGTCCCATAATTTATCATTTCTAGGTTTCAAGTGGGTCTTAGGCCTTGAGGCCTCCCTTAGCCTAGGACCTACATCATCTCCTCCAAGATTTTTTACCTTAGATGAATGTAGTCTTTGAGTGTCGTTAGGGTGATCATGGTCATAAGAAACCCTTGCATAAGGTTGGTCACTCCAATTTTCTTCATTGTATATCTTCTTAGTTCTCCAATGAATGTATCCACTATACAATGCATAGTCACTTCCATGTGAGAGAGACATTGTTCTTGGTTTTTGGTGTGTGTGAGTCAATAGCTTCTAAAAGATATATTGTTAATTCCTTTACAACGATCTTGTATAATATAACTAACCTAGATAACTAGCACCATCCCCAGGAAAGGTGCCAATGCTGAGCAGTGAGGTACCCCTATGCTCAACCATACAAATTACAAACATTCACTTGCAATCCAGTCGAATTCTGTAGATGGGACTAGTTGTAACATCTAGATCATTATGCCTTGATTGCAAGTTGTTGTCTTCCCCCTTGGACTAATGGTAGCTTTGTCATGTATGGTTTAGTCCAAAGTAAGGCATATGATGTGATTCCTAATTCTATGCTATGCTACTCTTGATGACAGAAAGAGATAAATTGATTAACTAAGAATAACTGAAACAAAGTCTAAATTAGCCTAAGGTGATGGTATCCACTCTTAATTGTCTGTACATGTCTTGGACTTTGTGAAGCTAATTCTAGGATTGTCAAGTGTACATCACTGGTTGTGCCAAATGATACACCTATGGGTGACTAAGTATTTACACTTAAACACTCATGATTAAGGCATACACATTCCGCTTAACAACAGGAATAATAAATAATAATAAATGAAAATGTTTAACTAAATAAATCATTAAATAATTAAAACAAAAATATTAATATAAGTAGATGCTACAATGATGGAAGTAATCTCGATCTTTATTGCCAATCATGTAATGTGTCCAAGTATGTCACACTCAAAAAAAGGTGTCATACAATTACAAATATCACACTGTGGGCATGCATTGGGAATAATGGATTGGAAAGAAGAAATGAAAAATTGAAACTACCTATTACTAGTTTCTAAGCTCTCGCATCCAGAAGCCCAAGTGCAGTATTTATAAGTGAGGTCTAGATGAGGCGACGTCAAGTATCTGATGTTGCTTATTAGCCCCAATGTCGAGTACATGATGTTAGAACTCCAATGTCACATATCCAACGTTGGGGCCCTAAAAGGATGACTCATCAATAGCCACTTAGAAGAGGTTATGCTTTGTCTTGTCCACCACCCTCCTAGGACCTTGCCTTGGAAAAATGAGCATTGAGCCTTTGGGATTAATAATACACCAATGATATGCCTTAGTCATGCTTAGCCATACATTGTGAGCTCACCACAAGCATGAATTCAATTGGAAATTCTCATCTTTACTCCTTTATGTACAACCTATCCCTTCGATAGGTTACAAAAAAGTCAACTATCTACACTCATAGGTTCATATGGTAATGAGTGGAAACTACTTGCCACCAAGATATATAATTCAATTAGAACTTTATATAACTTAGCATTATCCATTGAAATCGAACCCATGACCTGGAGCTTCCAAATCAAGTGTCTTACCATTAGGCTAACGCATCATTATTTCATTTGATTGTATCTTTGACATCATAGGTATTTATGAAACTATGTATTAACATACTCCTCAAAAGTAGATCATGGGCAAGGATCCATATTGAATTTCATAGTGTTAAAGTTATTGTGGAAGCCTCAATTAGAAGGGAGCATTTTCAGACACTGTGTATGGGGTTCAATTTTGAAAAGTTAGTAATTTTTGTAATATTCTTAAAACTAGGCATCTTACCTTCATGGAATTCCTTTGCTAACCTAAGATAGGATCGAGGGTGTTATATGTTTTAATACCCTTATTTTTATATATTTTAAATATTATTTAAATGCATGTTCTAGTCACATCTTAAAATTTTATGCATTTATGTTCATCTCCATTTCTAGTAGGCTTTTTCTCATCTACCACGCCTCTCAAGACATTGCCTTGGTAGGATCAAGATTAAGCCTTTGGATGATAATCCTTTCTCTTTTTTATGTTCATCTCCAAGCCTCCAAAGCATTTCATTTCACTGTTATAGTACTAGTTATATCTATTTGTGTATTATCATTGGCATTTGTATTTTTATATTTTTTATTACTCCAAAGGTGAAAAAAAGTTTTTTAGTGTTGCATATACCTTCATAGTGTCCTATCACCACTAGTTCTCTCATGAACATTAAAGGAATTTTTTTTATCTTTCTAATTTAATTAGTGTAATATAGCATAAACATTTATAACTAAGTTGTATTTCTTGAAAAGTGATATATTAGACAATAACCTTTTGCAAATTTGTAGAATGTCATGTTTTTGAATCACCAGGTTTAATTAGTTTCAAATTTCACCATCAATCTAAGATAAAGTAATTTTTAGAACCATAATGAACATGACGAGAAACAGGAAAAATTTTACCATAAAGATAATCTAACTTTTACAAGACATTTTAAAGAGAATTCTCAAAATTTCTAAACTGAAGAATAAATTTGTTTTATTTTTTATTTCATGTTTCAATGTAACCAAAATAACTACCGAAATTTACCTTCTTACATTCATTTCAACACTTGATGCCGGTTTGGTCACCATATCAAGTGTAATGGGTCATTAACATAACGACCACAAAAGTAATCGCTAAAAGAATACGCCAAATGACTTCCATTTTAGCTCGACGGATTCCAAGTCCGTGAAATATTTTGCTCAAAAGCTCTGTGAGCCTCAAGCGGATGAAAGCCATTTCTATCATCCAGACGGAGCTTGCAATCACAGAGAACAAGACATTTTTATCATAGAGGGAAAGAGCTCTCAGACCATAGGCGTAGGAAGCGAATACGCATATAACTCCAGCCACAATGGCACCGTCGACGTAGTGCATGGTCACTCTTCGACTAACTAAATCTCGGCGGTTTGTGTATGCATGGGATGGATGATATAATGTGGATCTAAATATAGTTAAGCTCGCCAGCACTAGCAACGACAGTGATAAAGCCGTGGAGTTGAAGAATACAAAATTCTTGAAATGTTTATTATCTCTCAATGCTGGTCCATTTTTTGCATCTGCGCCTGAAGCTGTAATACCACTTAGGACTCCCTGGTAGCTCATGGTGGCCAACAACGTTGCCGTCATAGCCATCCCTTCCCTGGATTTGTTTATATCCTGAATGATAATGTCTTTTTCTTTTTCAAGTTGCAGATATCCTATTTCTTCAATTAAATTCTTGGCTGTTGGTTCTGTCTTGCTCTGAAATATTGCTAGTAATTCTGCTATATCCTGAAATACTACAGTCAGTGTTACCAATGTGCACTAAGAAATAGTTACAGAGATTGAAGAAATTATGAGGAGCATTACATTTAAATAGGGCAAGAGACTATAAGATCCTACATTCCTTCACGTTCCAATCAAATTTTTCCAGAGCAATGGATGAACAAAAGGTCATTTTTTGGCCATCCATATATATATATATTATTTTAGGGATTCCATGGTTACCGCACTTTCAGGGCTACTAAACTAGGATTCACAATTTCTGAATTTCTGAAATTAAACTCGGTATAAATTCCACTAAATACAAAAATCAAATAATAGTGTGTATTAAACATGAAATTTAATAAAACTATATTTCAAACTACATAGACACTTAGAGTCAACAATGCCGATATAGGAAAACTGTAAATCACACGCTCACAAACAAAGCAAGGTTCAAGCCTTGTCTTCAGTGGCCCAAAAAGCAAGGTTGAAGCCTTGTCTTACATGGCCCACCTTACATTTTCATACTTAACTGAGCACTGTTTGGCATTTCATACTCATCTTCCATTTTACAACTATGTTGAGTTCTATGAAACCTAAAACTCACATTCACGTTTTTAATCGGAGTTTTGGACAATTTTAGAAAAAAACTTGGCTCGTAGAATTTGGACCTGCCAAAACTAGAAACTGGCGCTCACAGAATAATCGCTAACAGGGATTCCAGTTAGCAACTTTTCGGTCAATCGATAAAACCAAGACTGCATTTTATTCAAAACTTTAAAAAGCTAAAAGAATCTTTTGGATAGGAAAAGTTGCACAAGAAATTGATATAACTCATAACTAAATGAGGAAATTGTTTTCAGGCAGGACATGTTTGCAGTGACCTACAGCACGTGATTGTGAAACGGTTACCAGAAATCCCATATTTAATGAATGAAATAATGAACCGAGCATGTAGCATGTGAAGCCTAACTAATGAATTTTCGATAGAGCTTTTAAACAAATCCCTCAGTTTGACACTTTGACATGTATAACCGCTTGGGGAAAATAAAATAAAAGAATAAATTATATCATATACCTCTAAAGTCCACTGATTTCCATGTTGTAGAAATGTCTCGGAATTTTTATCGGACGTCCGCGCCAAATACTTCCACTCTGGCCGCTCCAGCAAATATTTAACCACATCCATTTGGCGATTTTCAACTCCAATGTGCAGTACATTCCTTCTTTGCTTGTTAACAGTCAGAACGAGTTCTGGGAATTCATTAAGAAGCATTTCCATGATCTCCCGATTGCCTTTTTTGGCCGCAATGTGAAGGGGGTTGTTGCCATCCTCATCTGGAGTGAAAGCCAGTTTCTTCGGCATAGTACAACTTTCTCTTCTTGAAAGTTCCAAAATTTCTTTCACAACATCTGCACTCATAGATTGAAAAATCAGATCCTTTTTATAAATCAGAACAGGAAAATCTGAACAAATCTGTATAAAAATCGGATTAAAATGGTCAATATTAACAAAAGAGAGCATTTATATGTACTGGCAATTGTTACTTCTTTTTCATCTAAGACCTTAGAATGAAAAATCAAATATAGAAATTTTAGTTCTGGCTAGAATTAGCAATATACAATATATTGAACTGAAAAAATCAATAAAAATAAAGCACTATCCACTGGATCAAATATTAGATCCAATTTTGAATCAGCTTCAATATTGCCTTGCCATTTATGGCAGATGTTGCCATTAATGGCAGATTTCTCAATCTATGCCTACAATACATAACCGCATTCAGTTATTTGAAAAACAAAGAACTAATTCATCAAAATCAAACAATGACAGAATTGTAACTTTGTGATTATCAATGCTGAAATATTTTTTACTTTTAATAAAACAAAAGTAAAGACAATTGGTGATTATGTGTAATAATTACCAGGATTGTCACTTCGAACAGCTGCGTAAAGAGAGCGTATTCGAGAGTGCTCCGGCGAGGTACCCCACAATTCAGGAAGCACCGACAGAAATCCCAGTTCACAGGCAACCCACAGTGGTGATCCTTCTGCTTCTTCTTCTTCTTCTGCATCTTCTCTTGTTTCAAGATCAAGAAATTTCCTGGCAGTTTCCTCATCAATCAATTTTCTGACAGTTTCTGCATCTTCTCTTGCCAAAGCTAAACCAAGATACACGCATCTACGTGCATGCTCATTCACACAGACTGCTGTATGACTGAGGCTACCAGACTCAGACATTATTTCTATTTCAGCTTGTTTTTCCATCTTCACTAATAACTGTTAGTACAATAATCAATTACTGCACACTTCTTTCGTTTCCATGCATTTCGGGTCTTCTTCATGGCATGCTTTACTTAAATAGAGGGTCGAGACAGAAGGAAATGGAATATTATTACCTTGGCATGTTTGGCATACAAGTAAAATGTTGGAATCCCATGCTTTTTCTCTTTCCAAAAAGTAGTGCACTACTTTGAAATCTAACAGATGCCATTTCTTAATTGTTTTTTTTTTTTTAAACGACCGTCATTTATTCCAGGAAAAGGTACATAGATTTTACCCGTCATTTCGAGCATTATGTTATAGACTATTTACTGCATCGGTCTTACTCTGGTGGAACTGTATATGGAAATGTGTATGTGCATGCTTGAAATCGAAACTGAAGTTTTATTTACTTTCATTTTTGAATCTTTTGAAAAAAAAAAAAAATTTTACATGAGTCAGCTTTGTCCACTAACATCAAACCTGCAAAACAGGTTTTTTATGCCAAAATGTCATTTCCTTCTTTGTATATATAAGTTGTAATAGATCAGTTGAGCTCTACCTTGTTTTTCAGACTTCCAAAACAGGGTATATAGATTTTTCTTGTCATTTTGTGTATTATTATGTACCATTTACTGCATGGGTGTCACTTTTATGAAAGTGTATATGGAAATGTGGATGCTTGAAACTGAACGTGAATTTTTATTTATTTTCACTTTTGTATTTATTAATTATACTCCGCTTTGTTCATTAACAGAGGTTTGCTATGCCAAAATATCATTTCCTTCTTTATATATATATATATGGAGTGTAACAGAGGAGTTGATCAATTAAGCAGATATTGGTCCATGGAAACCAACAAGGCTGCAAAGGACGTTTTTATTGCTTTGTTTTTCCATTATTATTATTTTTTTTCTTCTTCAATTGTTACATGGTCCTAGATGCTGTTTCTATCCACACGCAACCGATCGGAGTGTCCCCTGGAAAACAAAAAACGAGGGTTGCTTTACGAAAATGTGTTGACATTGTTACCCTTCTAGGAAACCACAAACACTATCTCTGAAACTCCTCTTGTAGCTTTAATTAATACTTTCTCTTTCCTTGGAGATTTGTCTTTTAACTTATATCTTTTCTTAAAGCCTTAGGCTAATCCTTACCTCGGTCGTTATCTTCATCATGAACGTGTTTGCTATTCATTGCTCTGCGTAAACATTCTTTGTTCCTTCTCATTGGACATCTTCTAATTCTATCCAACTTCAGCGGAAGAAATGATTTTTTAGCCTCAACGTGACCACAAATTATCCGCACATTATTCAGCAAGCATCAGCAAATGCTGGCCCAACTTCCTTGGGAAACTAACAAAGCTGCGAAGGCACAGAATGTTTTTATTCTTTTCCTTTTGCTTTATCTTTTTTCTTATTACATCTTTCCACATGCTGTCTGGTTATATTTTTTGCTTTTTCCCTTTTACATCATTTCGAATGTTGTTTCTGTCCATGATTGGAATATGGCAAACCATATACCTATCCACCAAACTACCAAAGTACAGAATGTTTTTATTTTTTTCTTTTGCTTTATCTTTTTTCTTTTTATATATGGTTTCAAATGCTCTGTGGTTCTTCCCCCTTTACATCATTCCCAACAGTATTTGTCTACACCCAACTGACACCTTTACGTCATTCCCAACGGTATTTGTCTACACACAACTGATTGAAATAGGCTAAACCATATACCGATCTACCGAATGTAATTATAACGACATGTCAATAAGATATTGGCATTTAAATTACCTACCTAACCAATATGGTTGAAACATGAAATATGGTTATGAAATAAGCTAGCCTATTCAAAATCAAATTGGTTATGTAATGCAATAATGCCATAGATAGATTTGCAACATATGTGTACTTAATAAAATTTTAATTTCATAAAGTAAATGTTTTTATATTAATTTGTAAAGCTTAACATAGTGTTTGTTACTAATTCTCAACCTTACGAAATTAAAATTACATAATTAAATTTCCACATACACTAAACGTCCCTTAATGGAAAAAGTGGCAACAAAACTCCATTTGATATATCTTTTTAAATTTCATAGATTGAAATCCAATTTTTATGAAGATTTAATAAAAGTTTATATTTGAATTTCCACATAAACCAAACATTCCCATGCAAACTATAGTTGATATATCTTTCCTAATTTCATTGATTCAAATTAGACCTTTTATGATGATTTATCCAAATTTTTCCCTATTCATTTTCAAAATTTTCACAAGTTGCCAATCTAATCAGATTTTTTAACTTATAATAGAGTAGATTGCAATGTATGAAAATTCAAAATCCATTGTTGAGCAAAAATTGATTGAACTCATGAAATTGTTTTTGATTGATGCTTGATACAAAAATCATCTTGTGAAAAACATTAGATCAAAAATATTCACAACATAAACATTATAAGCAAAACATTACACATGAATATTAATAAAACAACAGGGAAAAATAACTTGCAAAAGGGAGTGAGGAAAAGACAAGGGAAATACACAATCAAAAGCAACTTCATTCTGTTTTCAAATCAAATCAAAGAGATTATAAAAATACTCACAAGACAAACTCACAAATCAGTTGCTCTTATTACAGCAACCCTTATATAGGAGATCATACACTCTCAACTCACTAACTATAACCAACCCAAGATGGATTTAAAATGCTATATTTAGGGTTAAAAATGGAAAAAACCAATAATTAACTTAGAATCTTTACTTTTTCTTTTACAACAAGTTTTAGAAATCTTAACTTTTCTTTAGAAAATTCTAAAACTAACAAACAGTAAAAGAGGAAAGTGAAGTTCAACATAGGTTAACTACAAATTTTTTCTTCATATCTCTAACAATCTCCCACTTCAAGACAAATTGCTCATACTGATAAAAAACAAGCTAGGACAACTTCATCAATCAATACTCCATGTCTTCCACAACATGTAGAAAAAATCATAGATGTGCACAACTATTTGAGAAGCATCTTTGCATGAAACATCCTAATGAACCAGGCCTCCTCAAGCCAAAACAACATGAGATAGCATTACACCAGTACTAACAAATGCTACCCCAAAAATCATAACAGATGCTAACAAAAAACTTGAACAAAAAGAAACTAATATACAACTCCCACTTATTGCTACTAGTTATGGTCTTAAGAAAACAACTATAACTAAAAACCCATATCATCAAAGGTCAACTGTGTTTTCCATAAAGTCACTTGTCTGGAAGACTCAGATTCATTGGGAATACTATCATTAACCTTTAAAAGTGGGCAATCTCTACATACATGTTTGGCCTTTCCATAATGCCAACATATTGATCTCTATCTCTTTTTCTTCTATTTAAGGTGAAAAACTTCATTGGATGATGAACCTCTATTCCATGATAAACCTTGATTAGCCAAATGCCTAATTTCTTCAACCAAAACAACACCTACAACCTCATCAAAATCCAATACACATAAAGTATTACTACTTAAAGTTATTACCAAAGTATCCCAAGATTTAGGCAATGAACTAAGAAATGTCATAGCTTTAGCTTTGTTAGACATTGTTTTTCCAATTGTAGCCATTTGGAAAGCAATAGTATTAAAATGTTGCAGATAAGATTGCATTAATTCGTCCACCTCCAATTTTAAACTATGTAATTTTCTTTGCAAGAAGACATGATTTGTAACAATCTTTGATTGATACAAAGATTCTAACTTGCATCACAAACCATATGCAATTGTTTCCTCCTGCACATTAATAAAAATGGAATCCTCTAAGAATCATCAAATAATTACAAGAGCTTTTCAATCCAGTCTATTACATTCATTAACAAGAACGGATGCAAGTCTTGCATTTGATCCTTGTATATGCAATGCAAGATCTTGATCAAACAACATATCTTCCACTTTAACCTTCCAAAGCTTGTAACTTTGGTTATCAAATTTGTCTACCAAGATCAATCTTATCTTCTCCATCTTGCACAACCTACACATAGAACTTTCACCAAAAAATAGAAAAACAATATGCAAAATCAAGTTATCTTATAATATCACTCAATCAGTAAGACACATTAAAAAATTTTAACCTTGCGCTCTGATACCACTTAATGCAAAAATCAACTTGTACAAAACATTAGATAACCAACCCAAGATAGATTTAAATAGCCATATTCAGAGTTAAAGAATGGAAACAACCAATAATTAACTCAAAATCTTTGCTTTTTCTTTTAAAATAAGTTTTAGAAATCTTAACTCTTCTTTAGAAAATTCTAAAACTAACAAACGGTATAATAGAAAAGTAAAGTTCAATACAAGTTAACTACAGATTTTGTCTTCATATCTCTAACAATCTCCCACTTCAATACAAAGCACTCATATTGATAAAAAAAACAAGCTAGGACAACTTGATCAATTAATACTCCATGTCTTCCACAACATGCAGAAAAAATCATAGGTGCACACAACCATTAAGGAGCATCTTTGCATAAAACATCCTAATGGAATAGGCCTCCTCAAGCCAAAACAACATGAGATAGCATTACACCAGCACTAACACATGCTACCCCAAAAATCATAATAGATGCCAACACAAAACTTAGACAAAAAAAAAACTACTATACAACTCCCACTTATTGCTACTAGTTATGGTCCTAAGAGAACAACCATAACTAAAAAACCATATTATCAAAGGTCAACTATGTTTTTCATAAAGTTCACCTATTTGGAAGACTCAAATTCATTGGGAATACTACCATTAATCTTTAAAAGTGGGCAACCTCTACATACATATTTAGCCTTTCCATAATGTCATCATCTCAACCTCTATCTCTTTTTCTTCTATTCAATATGAAAAGCTCCATTGGATGGTGAACCTTTATTCGATGATAAACCTCGATTAGTCGAACACCTAATTTCTTCAACCAAAACAACACCTACATCTTCATCAAAATCCAATACATGTAATGTATTACTACTTAAAGTTATTACCAAATTATCCCAGAATTTAGGCAATAAACTAAGAAATGTCATATCTTTATCTTTGTTAGACATTCTTTTTCCAGTTGCAGCCATTCGGGAAGCAACAATATTAAAATGTTGCAAATAAGATTTCATTGATTCATCCACCTCTAGTTTTAAACTATGTAATTTTCTTTGCAAGAAGAAATGATTTGTAATAATCTTTGATTGATATAAAGATTCTAAGTTGCACCATAAGCCATATGTAGTTGTTTCCTTATGCACATTAATAAGAATGGAATCCTCTAAGGATCATCAAATAATTGCAAGATCTTTTCATCCAATCTATTCCATTCATTAACAAGAACAAATACAAGTCTTGCATTTGATCCTTGTATATGCAATTCAGGATCTTGATCAAACAACATATCTTCCATTTTAATCTTCCAAAGCTCATAATTTTGGCCATCAAATTTGTCTACCAAGATCAATCTTGTCTTCTCCATCTTGCACAACCTACACATAGAGCTTTCACCAAAAAATAGAAAAAAAATTGTAAAACCAATTTACCCTCTAATATCACTCAATCAATAACAAACATTGCACAATTTTAACCTTGTGCTTTGATACCACTTGCTACAAAAATCATCTTATGCAAAACGTTAGATAACCAACCCAAGATGGATTTAAATATCTAGATTCAAGGTTAAAAGTTTGGAAACAACCAATAATTAACTCAGAAAGATCTTCACTTTTTCTTTTACAACAAGTTTTAGAAATCTTAACTCTTCTTTATAAAATTCTAAAACTAACAAATGGTAGAAGAGGAAAGCGAAGTTCAACACAAGTTAACTATAGACTTTGTCTTCATATCTCTAAAAATGCTTTGGTTAATGCTTTTTCCAACACAAAGGATGAGCTTTCAAATGTTTCATAAAAACCAAAAATCAAGGTTAGTTCCTACAATTCCATGTATACCAACCTTAATTATAAAATTGAAATTGAAATTAAAGTTGTATTAAGTACGAGGACCTAAAAGATGTATTGGGTATATGTTACATTTTCATGAATTTAATTTATAACAAAGTATATCAAAATGTGTGAAAATCCAAAATCATTGGTTACTTTAAGTAAAAATTGATTGAATTCATGAAATTTTTTTTGGTTTATGCTTTTTCCAACACAAAGGAGGAGCTTTCAAATGTTGCATGAAAACTGAAAATCAAGGCTCATTCCAACAATTACCTGTATAACAAGCTTAATTATTAAATTGATCACTATGAGTGCATATTACATTATCATGAAAAATAAAGTTAAACTCTACAAATTGATCAAACACCAATAAAGGTAGCAAAAAAAAATTAAATAATTTTTTTGTTGTAACATTATAATATTATCTCAAATGAGTACTCATAGTACAAAAAAACACCTTTAACTTAACTTCAAGGGCTCTTAACCTACACAACCTACAAATGTGCTCTTTTGAGGAGAGTTGAATCCATCTTCAACTTTTAATTCTAGGATAATAAGAACCTAAGTGAAACTTATGAATGGTATTCCGATACTAGATAGCTAAGAGATAGTGAGCTTATGCATCTAGTTTATTACCTCTAATGTGAGGTAAATAAATTTGTTTTTTGCCTTCTACAATGGAAAAAATATGTGTTAAAGCCTTCTAGTTAACTAGTTGGTGAATATGCTTAGGATTTTGTTGAATGTCCTCCCAAGAGATATTCCATTTTCTCAACCATTACATTCCCTAAAAATACTAATAATGCTACCTTAGAGAATTCATCTTTCCTTGAGTTATGTAAGCTATATAAACTGAAATGAAATGAATCTTTATTACGTCTAAAGACTTATAGGACTTATTAGATAGATGTTACATTTTCATGAAATATAAGGATAGACTCTACAAATTGACCAAGTATGAATGGGGGCATCAAAAATGTATCATATAGGTTTTTTGTTGTAATATTATAACACTCTCTCAAATAAGTAGTTGCAGCACAAGAAAGAAACACGTATAACTCATCTTCAAGGACTTTTGATTTGCACAACCTACTAATGTGCTCTTCTTAGGAAAGTTGAATCTATCTTTTTCTTTCACTTCTAAGATGATGAGAACTTAAGTAAATCTTTCTTATAACATTCCAATACTTGATTAGAATAGTGGCTAAGAGATAGTGAGCTTCTATATCTAATTTATTAGATCTAATGTGGTGTAAATAAAATTATCTCTTACCTTCCACATTAGACCACATTTGTTTTAAAACCTTATACTTAACTAGTTGGTGAATATACTTAGAATTTTGTTGCACATCTTCTCAATAGATGATGAGACGCGACCTGCATGTGCTGCGATATCGCGTCTTCCCCTGCGATATCGCGTACGCAATATCGTGGTTCGCCGCCATATCTATAAATAAGAGGCGGCACTCCCTTCATTTCCCAATCCTGGCTAGAAGTAGTGAAGCTCTGGCAGATTGATCACTCCAGAGTTAGAATTTTTCCCATGTGCCCGCAGTAGGAGTCCTAGAGTGAACGGCTCTTTATTCGAGCAGCTTGTAACCTGAACCCAAGTTGTGTACGGCAATAAAGA
>MNCI01023302.1:502759-518780 GCA_015680685.1 Gnetum montanum | reverse complement strand
AAAAATACCAAAAAAATCACATACCTCAGACTTGCTTAACCATACACCGTGACACTTACAAGCAAGCCTGGGAAGACAACGAACGATTAACCCCAAGTGTTTCTTGTGGTGTTAAGGCATTTAGTCTGTGGATTTTGACCGGATCGCGCGTGCACGCTCGTATTCATATGGTTGAGTGTAGGGGTACCTCGCCACTCATCAATAGATATTCCATTTTCTCAACAACGGCATCTCTTAAAAATACCAACCATAGTCTCATGAATCCTTAAGAACTTCTTTAGAAAATTTCTCTAGCTTTGAGATATGTAAGCTAAGTATATGTAATAAATTGGCACAAGGCTTCTAAAACTAAAGTTAATAAATCGCATTCATATAATAACATTAGGTAAGGTTGATGAGTGGTTGGGTATTCTAACACTCAACCATGCGAATCCCAAGTGTTCACATGCGACTAGATCATAATCTACAAATGGATAATGTAAGTATACTAGTGAGGTGATGATAAGTTCATGATCATTGTCTTTCCACTTAAAGTTAGCAAGGTGCAAATCATATGGTTTACCTCTTAGTGAGGTATATGATGTATATATTTTGTTTGGCTTGAAATATGTTACATGGAAACATGGTGAAAATGATTATAAATTCTAAATCTAAGTGCAATGAAAATGTAAGGCTGTTCTATTATACTAGCGATAAGCATTCATTACTAGTTTTCCATACATGTCCTAAGCTAATGTAATTATTACTGGGATTACCAACTTCATGACTAAGGAAATTAAGTCAAGTCACTATTGGGTTACTAAATAGCTATACTTTACACTCAAAACTAGTTGCACTTATTCTTCCTTACTAATAGCATTGAAAAAGTAAAGAACTTAGTAAAAGTAAATGACTAAAAAAAAGTAAACATCATGGAAAAGTAAAATTATGCTATGTATAATGTTGCAATGATGAAGAATAATGTTGATCTTTATTTTCATTCATAAACTAGGTCAGGGAAAAATTCACTCAAATAAATATATTGTACAACTGTAATTCACCATACATGGAAACATGGTGAAAATGATTATAAATTCTAAATCTAAGTGCAATGAAAATGTAAGGCTGTTCTATTATACTAGCGATAAGCATTCATTACTAGTTTTCCATACATGTCCTAAGCTAATGTAATTATTACTGGGATTACCAACTTCATGACTAAGGAAATTAAGTCAAGTCACTATTGGGTTACTAAATAGCTATACTTTACACTCAAAACTAGTTGCACTTATTCTTCCTTACTAATAGCATTGAAAAAGTAAAGAACTTAGTAAAAGTAAATGACTAAAAAAAAGTAAACATCATGGAAAAGTAAAATTATGCTATGTATAATGTTGCAATGATGAAGAATAATGTTGATCTTTATTTTCATTCATAAACTAGGTCAGGGAAAAATTCACTCAAATAAATATATTGTACAACTGTAATTCACCATACTATGATAATTGACTCTAACTCTAACTTATGAAAACAATCTACAAGAATTTTACTAAGGGTTAACAAAAAGTTGTTCTTTCAACATGATGGTGGGTTGGTATTTATAGGCAAGACCAAGTCCCACTACATTGCATCCATGATGACATATGCAAAGCTACGATATTGTAGATACGATATCATAGTCTACAAATCAAAAGGTTTTATTATACCCTCATGATTGACTAAAAAAACTTGTCCTCAAGTTGAAACAAAAGGAAAATATATTTTCTTTCAAATTTATGGGGTTATATATAGACTTTGACATTGTAAATCATATGTACATGAATGACTCTACTATGAATGCCACTTTGTGGCTCAAGTGGTATTTACAAAATTATCATGTAGTGCATGATTGATACATATGACAAAAACAAATTAAAATAAAACAAAACTCGATGTAATATTCATGTTCTAGGTAGTGGTGGCTCCTCCATTAGCTTCTTTCCCTTATCATTGAGCTTCTAAAATTGATACCTATTTAGTAGTTCTCAAAGCTTCTCTTCTTCTAATATCAGATCATGTACCATCCAGGAAAATTTAACAATGTTAACCAGAGTTAGTATTTTTGAAGGACATGATAGTTGGGGAAAACTTTTATTTTCTTTGACATACCATGAATTAAACTACATTTTCTCTTCTTCAAATACTCTAGCCATTCTCTTCAATTGTTTGTAATCTATCATCCTCTTGGCCAAGTTTCCTACTACATCCTTCTAATCTTGGTAGCTAGCTATGACTCTTATAGTTTGGAGTTTGCTATGTGAAGTTTTTGTTGTGCATTATTTCTATCTGTAAATTCATTTTAATAAATTTGATAGACTATGGCTACTTCCTACTTTAGTTTTATTTTATTTTGGCCTACTTACTATTAACATAGTCAAGTTAGCATATTGGAGATTTCCTAACCCCATGTATTCGAACAAGTCTTCAATCTACATGTCTTTATTTTTCACTTTAGGTTTATGTATGTGAGAAAGGTTGTCGAAGATGGGCTACCAATCAGGTTTTTATGCTATAATGGAATTGATTTTGTCTTTGTCCATCTATATCTCCTTTTCATTGATTTACTTTATATGTCCACTTGGTCTCTAAAATTCTCTTTCAACCATTCATGTTTCTTGGCCTCATTTTGTCATGTGCTAATTTCAATGGTTGAAATCTAAAATATAGTGCAAAATTTCTCCATTGATAGGGTTCTATTTTCTTTGGCCAATTATCTAATGTCAAGGTTAGCTCCCTTATCTCATGAATGCTTTTTTTAGCACATTCTTCTATTTCTCTATGTTTGTCAACCTTACATTCTCCACAGCAAATCTCTTATTTTCTTCTTCAAGTGTAGTTAGGGCTTTAGCATGGGCATATGTCTAGGCATCTACCACTAAATCATTCTATATGTCATTCTCCTTCTCCATCTTCATCTATACATACTTGGTCATCAATTGGCCAATCCATTCATTCCTAAATTAGTCTAGTTGGTCAGGCATAATGTATTATGCAGGGTTTTATTTTTCTACTCTCAGTGTGGACAATTCCTTTTGTAACCTCTACTCTTCACTTTTAGCATGTTACATCTTGGTTTCATCTATGATTAACTTATCCTTGGTTGAGACTAATTCTGACTAAACTACAGTGATATCACTAGGAATATCAAAGAGCTTTTACATAACTTGTCTTTTCTACAGTAGTATGTATAGGATATCCTCATGCTCTGCTGGGGCCATTGATATTCTAGCTATAGTTTCTACATCTTTTTCTCTAGTGATATTAGTTGGTGGTACAACAAGAAAATTAAATGATTTTTTTTATATGATCAATGATGACCTCTACTACTCCTACTACAGCTAATGTTACATCACCACTATTATGGCTCTTTCTCCTATTTTTCACATCACTTAAAAAGGTGTAGCATTCCTTAAGATTTTTTGTGTCTAGTCTTCATCTTCTCCTATCCATAATGAGACTTGACTACTTGCATTAGAAAAAATTGATGTAATTCACAAAACTACATCAAGAGCATTAAGATTTGTTTTGTGAAGACTAGACTCAATTGAAGTAATTCACAAAACAAATCTTAAGCATTAGAAAAAATTGATGTAATTCACAAAACTACACACAATACTCTTTCCCACAACTAATTTGGTCACTTCATGAATAAAAGAAAACAAGAATGACTCAAATCAAAGTTGTAGTGAGGAATATATGGCTCTCTAAATCTTGGAGGTCAAAAAAACAACATGAACTCCCTACGTGTGAAATGAGTGAATGAAAAACTTTTCTAATTTCTTGAGCATATATATATATATATATTAGGAATACATTGTAGATACAAAATCATGAATGCAATATCACAGGGGCTCGTACATCATATCTATGATATCACCATGTAAAGTTTCAAGATTTTGTGTGATTTCTAATGAAAAAATTAGATGAAATGGATAGCTTGGAAGGCACATATATGGTCAAAGGTTTCTTAATCATAATTGATGCTTATAATGTAAAACTTCCTTATAAAGTGTATATAAGAAGGATTTTGGACATGGAAAGTCAATTAAGCTTTGCAAGAGATGGCTAGTCAAAATTGTTGAATATATGAATTAAGATGTATGTGTAGGGAAATAACAATGATTGTAGAAGTGTTCTAGAGGCACAAGATGATTTTGAATTGGTCATCAGGTATAAAGCATGAGATTTATACAAATGGATCCTCCTAAAGTAGGCTCATGCCATTAGTGCCCTTGTATAACCACACCTATAAATATCCATGGGCACTCAAGGAGTTGAATATACAATATACCTATCTTCTAAAAACACATATGTTAGTATTTCCCCAATAATAAAATAATAATATATTATATAAAACCATCAAATTATGATTATATATACTAGTGAAATGGAATGGTAGTAGTACGAATTGTAGAAAATGGGACATGAGATGTCTTATCATAGGCATAATGAATTCTATGTATGATGCATGGTTAAAAGGATTATTAGCCCTTCCATCCAATATCCAAACCAAGTCCATACCACTTACTAGTAACATTGCATTGTATCATCTCAAAACTAACAACCACAAGACTACCATAACTACAAGAAATATTAACATTTGACAATGAAGTTTAAGGAAGGAATTTATTAACAACATAGTTTATGTTTAAAGGAGACTTGGACATTAAACCAAGGAGTGCCTTCAAGCATGGGTAACATGTCTTTTTATCCTTGTAACTAATGCGAGTCTAGAAAATCTTGAACTTTCTAAGAAGTCACCTACCTTTAGGCATGGATAATATGTCTTTCTAGTGCCACCCTCAAAACTTTTTATTATGTGTATTTATTAGATTATTATGGTGTCAACCTTACTAGAGGACTACCTTTAGGCATAGGTAACATGTCTTTCTAGTGACATAGTACAGTAGAACTTATTTTAGAACATCCATTTTTCATTAAAACTTAAGCAATTAATACAACTTAATAGCAAGATAAGACTCATAGCAGTAGTCTTAGAGAATCCAAAAATCCCCTTGATGTCACACCCTTTTCATTCCCACCTGCTTCTTTACTTTTCTATCTAGGAATATAGATCACAATATTATTTTAATTTTATTATGAAAATAATGTCATTATGTCCATGGTAAGAACTTATCATTGGAAATGAGTGGATACATGATGTGGCCTTACTGTATATACAATCAATCCTTTAAGGATTTGTAATATAAAATGAAATTCTCATTGTTTGACTACATCTCATTTATTCCTTTACACTTTATTAGAAAAATCAACAAAAATATGTACATGGAAAATAGTAGAAATTATAGAAGAATGGAAAATAGGTAAGAAAAGAAAAAAACATATAAAGAAATTGAAAGATATTAAATAATGAAAGATAAAAATAAATATGAAAACTATAAAAGAATATGAAAAATATTAATGAATGTTAGAATTAATGAGAAATGTGAAAAGTATGAAAAGAAGAGAAGGTTAGTGCTCAAGTATCTCAATTTACACATCCACAACTATTGTCAAAAGCAAAAACATGGAAGATTAAACATACAATGAATGGTCTAATGTGCAAGGAAAAGTCTTTTGACTAGTAGGGAAAGTTATGGAATGGTATTAGATGTTGGGTATTGACAAGGATAAGTTTCTATGGTTCCATTGTGTGATAAACTTGCATGGTGCCTAATTGATGCATAGTGTCGATGATATAAGGTCATTCACCTAAGGTTTGAAACATGGTCTTTTGTGGAACATGATTTGGATTACAATAAATGACTTTATCTTCAAGTTTGATGGATACTTATCTAATTTTGGTATCATGTCTACATTTGAAATACTTCTTATGGATTTTGTTACTCATTTGACATATTAATTGATTTTCATCTAAGATATTGAGATTTATTAATCATTCTTTTTGAGCTAAGTCTAGGTTTAGGTTAAGTATGCTGGCAATTGTAAGGGTATTTAACTCTACCTCGATTGGTAAAGTCAGTAGTTTTTCATAAACTAACTTTTATGGTGAATATCCCATAAGAAGTTTCCAAGTTAATCAATATTCCTATAGAGCATCATTAAGTTTAGTGCTCTAGTCCTTTCTATATCTACTAATAGTTCTAGTTAATATTCTTGTAATTTCTCTATTAATTACTTCAGCTGGACCATTCTCTTAGGGGTGCTAGGATGTAGTTAATTTATGGTTGATCCCAACTTGTTACATTAGCTTCTTAAATGTATCTTCAGTGAAATGAGTCTTGTTGTTTGATATTAATATGCATGATACTCCAAATTTGTTCACCACATATTACTAAAAGAACTTTGCATCTATTGTGGTTATGCAATTATTAATTGTAGTTGCTTCCACCTACTTAGTGTAGTAATCAAAAACCACTATAATGTAAGAATTTTTCATTTAACATTAGTTTGATGGATCCCATAAAGTAAATTCTTCAAATATCAAAGGGTTCCAATGGTCATATCCATTGTTATGGCCCTTTGTTTCTAGCAATTAGTCCTCCATCTCTCTAGCATCTCTTGCAAGATTATGCAAATTGATGTATGTCCTTGAATATGGTAGGCCAAAAGTAGCCTATCATCATCAACTTTAGTTCTATTTATCATCCTGCATAGTGACAATCACTCGGTCCTTCATGCACATCTTGCAAAACTCTTTGTTGATTTTCTAATAAAACACACCATCTTATTAATTCATCAACACATATCTTATAAAGATGTTCCTTAATATCCATATATCTTTTTATTATATGGAGAAAATATTCTTTGTGCTTCTTATCCCATCCATTAGGAAGTTCTTATGTGTTAAGATATGTCATGTTATCAATAATCCATGAATTCACTATTGAATCTACAACCATTGCTATTTTTGTGAATAAATTTTCATTGAGAAATTTGTGTGACAGTGATTCTTCATTTTCTTGAGGCTTCCATATTAATCTTGGCAGGTGCTCAACTATAAAATTTTCAATTCCTTTATTGTTGATCTTCATGATGTCAACTTCTTATAAGATGACAACCCATCTTATCACTCTTGGACTTACTACTAGTTTATTCATTAAAAACATGATGGCATTGTGGTCAAGATGGACATAGATAGGGTACTCGAGCACATAATGTCTAAAATTTTTAAGCATATATACCATAGCCATAATCTATTTTTCTATGATGATATAATCAAGTTATGCCCCATTAATGCTTCAACTAGTAAAGTGTATGTAATAGGGTCATTTTTTATTATAAATTTGAGTCAACACTACTCCCAATGCATAGTTTGACCCATCTATCATAATGTAGAAATGATTAGACTAATCTAGAGATTGGAGGATTGGTGTCTTGATTAGTTTCTATTTTAGACTCTCAAACACTTTCTCACATTATTTTGACCACTAAAATGATGCATCCTTCTTTGTCAACTCAATGAGTGGTTTTACAATCTTTGAGAAATTTTCAATGAATCTCCTATAGTATCTTCTATAGCCAAGGAATGATATGTTTTCTTTAGCTATTTATGACATTTGAATATTTTTCTAGATGACACTAATCTTTTCTAAATCTACCTCAATTTCTTTAAAAGATACCTTATGCCCTAGAACTATGTCATTTGGAATCATTTAGTGGCTCTTTTGTCAATTGAGCTTCAAACTAGTTTCAACACATCTTTTTAAAAACTACTCTAGGTGGTCCAAAGTTTACTTAAAGTCAAGTCCCTATATAGAAAAATCATTCATGAATACTTCAACAAGTTCATTTCCAATATATTTTTGGAATATGCTAAGGATAGGTCTTTGAAAATTAGCAAGATTATTACATAGGTCAAAGAATATTTGCTTGTACGCAAAATTTTTTCATAGACTAGTAAACATTGTTTTCTCCTAATCTTTTGGTGCGATACAAATTTGATTATATCTATTGTATTCATCAAAGAATCTATTGTACTGATGTCTCACAATAGGGTCTATGACTTGATCAACAAATGGTAAGGGAAAATGAACTTTAAAGATTACCATGTTCAACAATCAGAAATTGATACAAACCCACCACTTACCATCTTTCTTCTAGATGATGACTAATGGGCTACTCAATTCACTATCTACAATTAAATAAATGAATCCTACTTTCAACAGTTTTTTCAACTCTTATTTGACAACTTCTTTGAGTTTAGGATTCAATCTCCATTGGGGTTGATGATGTGGTTTAATAGCTGGATCTATGTAGATTTGATATTGAGAAATGTGTGAGTCAATACCAATGATCTTAACATACAACCATGCAAATGTGGTTGATCATTATTTCACCACTTCAAATAATTTTCTCTTTTGTTCTTTATCAAGATTGACATTTATATTTACCAGTTTCTGGTTGTTTAGAAAAGCATATTCAAGTGCATCTAGTAGGATCTCTAGTTCTAGTAGTTATGGTTCATATCTTTCTAGTATCTCTAATTATTCCCATTTAGTATCTTCCTCCATGATGAATCATGTTTTGACTAGCTATGATATTGGGTACTCAATATCAAAGTCTCGACATTGAATACCCAATGTCAGAGCCCAAGATACGATGTTGAATATCCAATATCGCGAGGTATATGTCAACCTATAAATATAGTGCTTGGGCTCACAGTGTTTGGATATAATTTTATTAGTTTTTTTCATAGATCATGAAGCTCTTGCAGTTTGTTTTCTTCAAAGTTAGAATATTTTCTGAGTACCCGTAGTAGAAGTCTGAGTGTGTACGGATCTTTTTCAAACACTGATGCACCTAATATTCATGCACTTTATTTTCATTAACTTCACTTTAATGTAATTTAATTAAGTAATTAATTTCTAGTCATTAATGAACATGAGAACAACCACCTTAAGTATATGTGTAGCACTTGGTAACCTAGAAATGCTTAATGTTTGATAGCCTAGTAGTGCTATACATGTTTAGGATGTGTCTGGAAACTGGGAATGGGTACTTGTGTTAGGCTAGCTAGGCAATAGATAAATTAGATCTTAAAATACTCTACCTTTCATTCTTATTGTAGGTAATTAAACTTATAAAATACAAAATGATAAAAATCACATATCTCTATTGCACTTAACCATATACTTGTACTTCATGAGTGGAACTGAGAAGATAATGAATGTTCTCAATGCCCATTTCACTTTCTAGAGAATTAGTGAATTGGAAAACTATAGGTCCATGAAATTAAACTAGATCATGCATGAATGCCTTAGTGATTTGTATGGTTGGGCATAGAGGTACCTCACCACTCATCATTAGTGTCATTGCTAGGGACCTTTTGGTTATTTTGTGTACTATCTAGGATTAGTAAAAATTATTCAAATCATTGGAATAAACTGTAGAGTCACATCACATCTTAAGATTATTATAACAATTTTAAGAACCACACTACTTTTTTATTCTCTAACATAAAATTTCTTCTTCTCATAGGAGTGATTCTCCGTCCAAGTCTAATGGAGTACATTTGCCAGTGCCTTAATAATACTAAGTGGTATATGCTCATCTTGATGACTATGTACCAAATTTCACCTTCATCCTACATTAGGATGAATAGCTATGGTGGTGTGACATGGAGGGCAACATTATGTTGCTACCAAATCGATCTATTCCTACAATGCTCCAACAAATGCTTATATGATGGGATCTCTAAGGACTTCATGCTGAGTACATGGTGCAAGATAGTGACACCAAGGATTATCATCCCACTAATGCACAATGTCTCAGGGATTGCTAGTTAGAACAACATTATGAATCTATGAAAGGAAAAATATTTAATGACTTTTCATTCCTACTATACCAAAAATATGATGGAGATCCCTTCTCGGAGGGTTTTCCATTTAGTGAAATTCCTCTCGTTGACTTCAGCGAAGGATGTCAAAACCAAAACTTCTAGTTCATGATTCCCAATCTAGGTTTTTGGTAAGAACAAATCCAATGACAAAGAAGGATCCAAAGAGGCAAGTCAATGTAGGGATGTGGATAAGAAACAAGATCATGATCATGGTCACAATCATTGAAGAGATGGTAGCAGGCACCATGATGATGCTAGTCCTTCTTCCTGTTTACTTTCGTCGTCATCCTCTTCTTCTTCTGGCTCTGATCATAACCGTAGAGGGCACAACTATGATGGAGGTGATCGATGAGACAAAAATGATTGAAGGGACCGTCGAGCAAGGCAAGACCAAGGACACAAACATTCAAGAGAGACACAACACCATGAATGAAGGGGTATTAGAGGGAATCATAGGCAGCAAAATCAAAACCTCGATGAGACTTTGCTCACTACCTAAAGTATGCTAAACATTGCAGAGTTAGTATGAATTCTAACAAGGCATACAAAGGACAATTGAATCACAAGGCTAGACATGAACAATATCCCTCGATTTGAAGGAGGATATAACTCAGATCTGTAGAACCATCTCCAAGATTTTCAAGATGCATGTGCCTTATAGAACAAAGACAATGAAAGAAAAAAGCTTTAGTTGTTCTCACAGACACTCATTAAAGAAGTAGAGAACTTGTACCAATCCTTAGAATTGGAATCTATCAGATGATGGAGTACAATGCTTGAATTTTTTAATGACAAATATCAAACATACTCTAGAGTTTCCAACTTGAGAAGGTAGATCCAAGGATAGAAACAAGGAACACACAAAACCTTGGATGCCATCATCAGCCGATACTATTCCTTAATGCACAGTTGTCCTAGCCATGGTTGTTCTTAACTAGATCAACTTCACCACATTGTAGATGGGGTTTGATCTAAAATGAGGAGAACCCTTAATATCTATGCCTAAGTGCGATTGTCATAATTAAGCACCCATTAGATCCAAAGATTAATCGAGTAGGTAGCTAAAGAGGAAGGTGAATGGAGAAAACAAGAAAGTATAGAACAGTATAATCATGATCCTTCCATTTGCAAGAGGAAGGTTCAATTTTGTGATAGTGAGGAAGAATCAACACTTGATGAGGTGGAAAATAGGAAATCCTTTCTACTTTAAAAATTTCAATCTAAAATTACAGTGAAGGTTGATTAGTTATGGGACTCCATGAATATCAGGTTTCAAGCTATTCTAAAAATTGCTGAGTCCAAAGAACGAGATGGTGATCATGAGTGTAGGAGGTGCAAAGAAGTTGAACATTCCTATCACAAAGGTAAGGATAAGATTTTTGCAATAGAAGAAGCTGCAGATAGCGAATTAGATGATGATGGTGGGTGTGACGTTTGCTAGTATGAACATTTAAGGAATGTTGCCCCATAGTGTCACACTTACAAGAATCTAGGGTGTATGCTTTGAATCCATAACTAATGCATAGGCAATTCCACCAACAATAATAATATTATCCAAGTGGAACTCCATTACAATCATATGATCAATATCAATAGTGGTAGCAACCATAGTCATGGGTGCTAGCACCACCAAGGTAGCAATACCTTTACAGACAACTTGATCCATATGGATACTACATTTAGCAATGCTTGTCTCCATGTGACTCCTCTAGTCACGTTTCTACTTTCCAATCTCATTACCACCCCTCTGATTATTATCAAACTCATTCTCCACATCCAAGAAGGGATACCACCTTCTACCCTTATCCTCCTCATGTTTCTGCACATCTTCCTCCTTCATCTGAATAACTACCACCTGCTCCACCTATGCAAGGTAAACTCCTAGCTTAACTGAGACAACACAATGCTACTGGGGTCATTAATCTACAACTAGTTCATTAACCAAGTGGTTTAGATACTTGATCAAAGAAAAGACCTTTCTTTTGACCACGTAGTCTACCTAAGCCCTCAAATACACCTATGATTGACAACCTTGTTTCTTCGTCCTCCTCTATATCAAATTCTTTCAAGTTTCCTTTAGATCAAACATTGCCCATGATCCATACTATGATGCTTACTCATGTTTTACTTGATTGAATCCATGCTAGAAACCTTCCTAGGAAGTTAGTAGATCCTAGAAGTCCCTTGATCTATTTGCATATTGCTAGGAACGAACCATGTAAAGCTCTTCTTGACTCAAGTTCTACTATCAATCTAATCTCTCATGAGATGTATATTGCATGGCACCTACCTCCTTTAAAGAAGATAAATATCATATTAGAATTGGTAGACTAGTCCATCACTATTCCATTACAACTAGTAGAAGACATCATGACCATTGTCTGTGGGTGGTCTTATCCTATTAATTTCCTAGTGATCAAAGTGGAGAACTACAAAGGGGACTTTCCAATCATCATGGAATGGACATGGCTAAGAATTATTGATGCAAGAATGGGCATCAGATATCTTTTCCTAAAAATATCAAAAGTAAATGCCTTTGGGAAGATTGAGAAGAAGCAAGCTCCATGCATGGCATACAGTAATACAAGGTGCAATTGTGTGCAAAAAATTTGGGCAATGAAATGAGCATCCATCTCTACATGCAAGCAATGTGCACCAAAAGAAAAAATTCAAATGTGTCTGTACATAGTAGCCACAAAACAAGAGGGCACTCAATGGTTGATCGCTAATTCTAAGAGTAGCACACTTTACATGGAACCAACTAAGAGCTTGACATGTGCATATGTTATAGGCATGGATGAACTAGAGCAAGTTTATCACCAACTCTCTGATGATGCAAATGATGATACCTACTAGGAAGAGTTGGAAATTCCTAAACATTTCAACCAAGAGCCCCTTGAACTAAAAACTCTACCAACTAACATGGAATATGTGTTCTTAAAAAATGCAAAGCTGATCATAATCAATGCAAATCTTGCTCTAGAACAAAAAAAAAAGATGTTTTTGAATATGGTTGAAAAATGGTTAGCAAAATTTACCTGGTCATATCTTGAACTCATAGGGATTCATCCTAGGATATGCCAACATCGCATCTACACTAATTTAGCCATGAAGCCAAAGAGACAGTCATAGAGACAATTAAACCCTAAACTAAAGTAGATCCTCAAGGAGGAAATTGAACAACTCCTCAAGATGGGGTTCATTTATCTCATTATGAATAGCAAGTGGATTAGTCTACTCATGATTGTGCCAAAGAAAGGTGGCAAGTTGTGGATCTACATTGATTTTCAGTTGTTGAATATGGCAACATTCAAGGACCATTTTCCATTTCCATTTGTTGATTAGGTGTTAGACACAATATTTGGACATCGCTAGTATAGTTTTCTAAATGGTTATAGTAGCTATAACCAAATCCAAATCACACCAAAAGACTAGGCTAAGATAACATTCACAAGTCCTTAGGGAACTTTTGCATATTGCAAGATGCCTTTTGGTCTATGCAATACCACTACTACATTCCAATGCCTGGTTCTAAGCATTTTTCAACAAAAAATTGGTAGCAGTATGGAAGTCTTCATGGATGACTTCTCTACCTATGGAGCTACATTTGAGCAAGCCCTAGACCACCTTGAGCAAGTGCTAAAAAGATGTGTTGAAACAAACCTCAAGCTCAACTAGTAAAAGATTCACCTAATGGTCCAAGAAGGCATTATATTGAGGCATAGAATATCACAATCAAGAATTAAGATTGACCCCAAAAAAATAAGGGTCATCCAAGGAATAACTCACCAATTAGAAACTATCAAAGATGTTTGATCATTCCTTGGACATATTTGCTATTACTAGAAATTCATAGAGAATTTCGCTAAGATTGCAAAACCATTGGTGGAGCTAACAAAGAAAGATGCTCCATTTATCTACACTACAAAATCCAAAAAATCATTCCAATAATTAAAAGAGAAACTTGTAGAAAATCTAATCCTACAAGCACCCAACTAGTCTAGGCCATTTCATGTTATGATGAATGCATCAAATTATTCCTTGGAAGCTATGCTTATGTAGATGGATGATAAGAAACGTTCATATTACATCCACTATGCTAGTTGAAGCATTGTGAATGCACAATTGAACTACACCACTATAGGAAAAAAAACTAATGGCAGTGGTATTTTCTCTAGAAAAGTTCAATAATTATGTGCTTGAATATAGAGTGTTTGTACACATAGACCATAGTGCCATCTACTTCTTGATGAACAAGCCAAAGATGAGCCCCCATGTCATAAAGTGGCTAGTGATCTTATAGGAATTCGATCTCATGATGGTAGATTAAAAGGGCATTGAGAATGTGGTCACTAATCACTTGTCTCAGTTATGATGGGATAACAAAGAAAAAGAAAGCCCACTATCTGATATGTTTCCTAATGAACTTCTCTTTGCCAAGGCTATAACTGAACAATTATCCAATGAGCCTAAATGCTATGATCGCATTCTCATCTATCTTCTCATCCAAGAGATGCCACAAGAGTTGGACCATTGGAAGAAAGAACAGTTTGTTCACCAGGTAAAATGCTTCATAGAGATCAATGGACACCTCTACAAGGTGTGCACTGATGGACTAGTTCATTGGTATGTATCTAATGCTAATTAGCTACACGTTCTCCAAAATAATTATGAAGGTCCTTGTGAAGGCAACTATGCTAGGAGATCCACAACCATTAAAAATCCTAATGGCAGGGTACTATTGGACAACAATCTTCAGGGATGCTCATCAATATGTCCACTCTTGTAAATAATGCCAACAAGATGATGGAATGACTATTTAATTGGAGGAACCTCAACAATGGATTCAACTACTAGAACCCTTTGACATCTAGGGTATTAATTTCATAGGTCCCATCACACCTATGTCAAACAAGAAGGCATACATCATAGTCACTATTGACTATTGTACAAAATGGGAAAAAGTAGCAATCGTCACCAACTGTACACCTTCTACTATTGCTTGGTTTGTACATCAAAATATTGTAAATAGGTTTGGTATGCCATATGCATTAATTTCTGATAATGGAACTCACTTTACAAGCACTACCTTTTGAAAGCTCATGCAATAAGGGTTAAACATAAACTCACAACACCCTACCATCCCCAAGATAATGGTCAAGTTGAGGTTACCAATAGGGAAATCACAAGGATTCTAACAAGAATTGTTAGCAAATATAGGAAATATTAGAGCATGAAACTCAATGATGCCCTTTAGACCCACCACTCAATATGGAAACTTCCTATCGGTTATTCTCCCTATGAGCTTTTGTATAGGAAATTACCAACACTTCCTATTTAGTCCAAGCTCTATAGACTTTCAACAACCTATGACCTTGACCTTGACTTGAGTCTAGCATAAAAAGAAAGATTAATGAGTCTAAACTTGCTAAATGAAAACTAATTGGTGGTCCTATCATCTAGCAAGTTGCACAAGGCATTCAATAAAAAGTTCCATGACCTTAAAATCAAGAAAGTCAAATTTCAAAAAACTAAGTTCCAAACATTGTGGAAAGGACCTTATATAATTTATGAACCTTTTCCTTCTGGGATCATGATGATCTACAAACCTAAGAACCTAGACAAAAAACAACTGGTCAACATACAATAAGTAAAACCTTTCCGCAAGCATAAGCCAACAAATACAACAAACATCTCATCAGATGAACAACCATGCTCAATATTTTGGATCTCCTCCTTTCAACTCAATCATGGGGGAGATGGCCATCCATGCTAACTACACAAGTAGCTCCTTAGTTTTTGACCATTTTTGTTTTGCAACTTTTCGTTTTACACATTATTTATTTACATCTTTTTGTTTTCATGTTTGATGAAACGCGACATGCACTGTGCCATGATGCATGGAACTATCCTATTCTTGATCTTTCCACATATGTTTATCTTGGAGATTTCCAAGGAAAGATCGCGGATCCTAAGGCATGCGTCTACTGTGCTTAGCCATGCCCTTCCCATAATAATTTGGAAGTCCCCTTCATTATTGTTAACATTGATCACTAGAAAATCCGCTGGGTAAGACCAACCACACACAGTGGTAATAACATCCTCCACCAATCCCAAGGGAATGGTGATGGACTGGTCCGCCAACTCTAGTTCNAAGGCATGCGTCTACTGTGCTTAGCCATGCCCTTCCCATAATAATTT
>MNCI01023302.1:441845-500643 GCA_015680685.1 Gnetum montanum | reverse complement strand
TTCATCTTGATGGAAAATAAAAGTAAAGTCAGGGACATACTCATCAGGACGATTATATGTGACCTTAGATTGTTTAGGACCTGGCTGATCTGGGTTATGCGTATGAGGCTGACCATCTCCTGTATTTTCCTTAGGTGAGTTAATTTCGTGAGAAGAAGCCATCCTAATGGTGTGCTATTCTACCGTTATTTATTGTTCTTGATTAACTAATTAACCCTAAGGTTCGTTAGAGCTCACAACGATGTGAGTGATATCCGTTATGTTCAATTGGCGTGAAAACACTTAGTCCCTGGTAATGGCACCAATGATGAGTGGCGAGGTACCCCTACACTCAACCATACGAATAAGAGCGTGTACACACGATCCGGTCGAACTCCGCAGACTAAATGCCTTAACGCCACAAGAAACACTTGGGGTTAATCGTTCGTTGTCTTCCCAGGCTTGCTTGTATGTGTCACGGTGTATGGTTAAGCAAGTCTGAGGTATGTGATTTTTTTGGTATTTTTCAGTTTATGACCTATGCTATGAGAGAAAGGGTTGAGAAACTAACTAACTCTAACTAATGTCCTAAGTCTAAATTAACTAGCGTCAGCATCCGTTCCCACTACCAGACACACCCTGAACTATGCAACTGTGGCTACCAAACGCTAATCGTTACTGGGATCACCACACGTAACGTAAGTGCTCGAAGTGGTCATACTGAGGCACCTATTTAGCTTAAGTATGATAAGCAGTCGATTCCTTGGTTAGCCGTACACATCCGTGGATGCTCGTAGCCAAGTCGTACTTATCACACGTTCTAGCCTAGCGATGAGCAGCTGATTCCTTAACTAGCCGTACACATCGGACTACTACTGGGATTACCAAGCACAGATCCTGGAATACACTACTGGGTTACCAAGCAGCCAATGCTCATAGTTAAGTCGTACTCACGCGTTGCGACAAGCAGCCGATTCCTTGATTAGCTATACACATCCATAGATGCTCGTAATCAAGTCGTACTCGTACGCACTAGGAAAGCAATAAATAACAATAAAATAAAACCATGTACTGCAAGGTTTATCCAATCAAGTTCGTCTTTATTACCATACACAACTTGTGTTTAGGTTACAAAGTTGCTCGAATAAAGAGCCGTTCACTCTAGGACTCCTACTGCGGGTACATGGGAAATATTCTAACTCTGGAGTGATCAAACTGCCAGAGCTTCGCTACTTCTAGCCAGGATTGGGAAATGAAGGGAGTGCTGCCTGTTATTTATAGATATGGCGGCGGACCGCGATATCGCATACGTGATATCGCGGCACAGTGCATGTCACGTCTCATCAATGTTATTAATCTTTTTTAATTTTTATTTTACAACATCATTAGTACATTTTTTATTTCTTGAATATTTTACACTTTCTTTTATATTTTCTTTTATTCTTTTATTCTAGTGTGATTTTCTAACTTTTGTTAATAAGTGCCAAGCACAATGGTAATTTGTTGCTTGATGGTGCTATGTACTATTTTGTTATTTGATTGTTGGTGTTTGGATTCTAGCTTTGAATATTGTTACTAATAATTAGGGCATGGTTTCTTTTCATGTAATAGAGAGTGAGTCCACAACATCCATCCATCCACAAACTTTATGATTTTCCTTGTTTTAGAAATGTGCAGTCCCTTTTTTCATTAACAAAACTATAATGAATTTGTGACTTTAGTAGTTTCTAGATTTGGAAAGGATTCAAAGGTTTGAACAAGGTATGACTTCAAGGGGATTTGGCATTCTTTGTGCCTTTCTGCTTTCTTGGATGCATGTGTGTTTTCATAGATTTCTTACCATTCTGTGTTGACCAATAAAAGGAAGTTGAATAAGTCTTTGCATGGTGTGGTTCTCATTAGAAAAAAACAATGGAAATTCAAAGCACACCCCTTAGACACAAAAACGAATAAGTCTTTGCATAGTGTGGTTTCCATTTCAAAAAAAAAATGATGGGAATTCAAAGCACACCCCTTAGACAAAATAAATGGACTACAAGCACTAATTATGGGACTAGAAAAACATGTTGTCCATGTCTCTAAGGTCCCCTCTAACTAAGGCCCTTCCTCACTTCCTACTTCTATTTTCTTCTCTAATAGTGAACAATGGTTGTTCTATGGAAGGACTCTTGTGTCTCAACGGGGTGGATTGGTCTTAGAATGGCAATGCAAATTCATTGAACGTGGTTGGTTTTGGTCTAGACTAAGGATGGATCTTATCAAGTCATTTAACCATAAAATTCATGAAGGACTTCATGTAACCTTAATCAGGAACTTCATTTCACTCCCTCTTTTCCATTTATGCTTTCCATGTCTCACCTCACTATCGGGTTCATGTTCTTGTTTGATGTCCTAGTTTGATGTGTTAACATTCTTAGGTAGTTTCTTTCAAGCTTTTGTACTTAACCTGCCATAACCATTAATCATCTACAGGGCCCATGAACTCCTCAGTTTGAAGTTATGCAAGGGCAATAAAAGGCATGTGCCTACTTTTTGGGGGGCCTACTTGCATATCTTTTGGTTGGATTAGTTAAGTTCTTTATCCTTAGACACTTTTACAATCAAATCCTCTTGTTTACCTCATCAATGACATCCAGTTGTGCATATCTTCACAACATTTTTTTAGTGAACTTTCCTTTTTATTGTTGTGATTTCTTACACCCTCTTCAAATATTTCTTTATGTAGAAATTTTTCAAATTTAATGGATCACTTATCTATGTTACCCTATTTTTCAGTCTTCTAACTAACACTCCTAAAGGAATCAATCTACCACAATCACAACTTAGCCAAGTATAACCACCGATGAGACAAGGTACTTAATAGCTATGTGTTACACATTACATACTAATTCATGATTTTTTTGTGATTGCAATGGGAAGCATGGATTGGAGGTGGGACTATCTTCACTAAGGATGATGTAGTAGTACCACACAATGAGGCCCATTCATGATCATTAGATCATCTTTCTTGCTCTTCATATACCAAGAAGCATTGGATGTTAGTTTTATCTAGGGTGTTCACTTCTTCCATCATGAACATCCAATTTTGTAAAGATTGTAACTCTGTACACTTGGGCACTCAAAGTCTATTTGTTTCATCTAAGTTAGTTTGTATGTCAATCAGCAATCACATGCCTTACCAATATTTTGTACGGAACTTGTTCCTCCTCTTCTTCACTCGGGGACAAGTTTTCATTCAGTCATGGAGGTATGATGAATCATGTTTTGATTTGCTTTGATATCAAATATCCAATATTGGAGCCTCAACATTAAATACCTGATATCAAAGCCCAGGATGCAATGTCAAATATCCAATATCACGGGGTATATGTCGACCTATAAATATAGCACTTGGGTTCACAATTTTTGTATATAGTTTTATCAATTTTTATCATAGATAGTGAAGCTCTTGCAGTTTTTTTTCTCCAAAGTTAGAATATTTTCTGAGTACCTGCAACAAGAGTCTGAGTGTGTATAGATCTTTGTTTGAACACTAATGTACCTGAGCATAGCAGTTTTATAGGAATAAAAATGAATTATTTTGATCATCCTTGCAACACTGAGAATAGATTAATGTTTCTTTGATGCATTTAATATTCATGCATTTTATTTTCATGAAATTCACTTTAATGCACTTTAATTAATTAATTAATTTTTAGTTATTAATGAACACAGGCACAACCACCTTGAGCATACATGTAGCACTTGGTAACCTAGAAACGCTTAACATTTGGTAGCCTAGCAATGCTATATGTGTTCAAGATGTGTCTAAAAAGTGGAAACATGTACTTGTGTTAGGCTAGCCAGGCAATAGATGAATTAGATCTTAAATTTATCTACCTTTCATTCTTGTTGTAGGTGATTAAACTTATAAAATACAAAATGATAAAAATCACATACCTCAATTGTACTTAATCATATACTTGTACTTCATGGGTGGAACTAAGAAGACAATGAATGTTCTCAATGCCGATTTCACTTCCTAGAGAATTAGTGCACTAATTCGACCAAATCGTGCATGAACATCTTAGTGATTTGTATGGTTCAGCATAGGGGTACCTCGTTGCTCATCATTAACACCATTTCCAAGGATCTTTTGGTTGTTTCATGTGCTATCTAGGATTACTGAAAATTATTTAAATCATTGAAATGAAGCTTAGAGTTACATCACATCTTAAGATTACTATAGCAATTTTAAGAACCACACTGCTTTTTTATTCTCTAACATAAAATGTCTTCTTCTCATAGGAGCAATTCTCCATCCAAGTTTTAGGAGTACATCTATGAGTGCCTCAAAAATATCAAATCATATATGCTCATCTTGATGAGTATGTACGAGATTTCACCTTCATCCTACATCAGGATGAGTAGCTACAATGGCGTGACATGGAGGGAAACATTGTATTGCCACATATCAATCCATTCCTGCAATGCTCTAACAAATGCTTATATGATGGGGTCTCTAAAGACTTCATGCTAAGTACATGGTGCAAGATAGTAACACCAGGGATTATCATCCTACTGAGGCACAATATGTCTTAGGGATTGCTAGTTAGAACAATATTATGAATCTATGAAGAGAAGAATATTTAATGATTCCCCATTCCTACTATACCAAAAATATGGTGGAGAGCCCTTCTCTAGGGGTTTTTCATTTGGTGAAATTCCTCTCTTTGACTTCGGTGAAGGAGGTTAAAACCAAAACTTGCAGTCCATGATTCACAATCTAGGTTTTAGTAAGAATGGATCCAATGACAAAGAAGGATCCAAAGAGACAATTCAATGTAGGAATGTGGACAAGAAACAAGATGGTGATCATGGTCATGATCACCGAAGAGGTGGTAGCAAGCATCGTGATGGTGCTCATCCTCCTTCCTCTTCACCTTCATCACCATCCTCTTCTTCTTTTGGCTCTAATGTCAACTGTAGAGAGTGCAACCATGATGGAGGTAACCAATGGGATCGAAATGCTCAAAGGGATCATTGGGCAAGGCAAGACCAGGGGAATAGGCATTTAAGAGAGATGTAATGTCATAAACGAAGTAGTAGTAGAGGGCATCGTAGGCACCAAAATCAAGGCCTTAATGAGCCTTTTCTTGCTACCTAAAGTATGCTAAACATTGCAAAGGTAGTACGAATTCCAATAAGGCATCTGAAGAATAGTTAGATCAAAAGGCTAGACATGAATAGTATTCCTTGGTTCAAAGGGCGATATAACTCAAATCCATAAAACCATCTCCAAGCTTTCAAGATGCATGTATCTTGCATAACATAGAAAATCAATGGCAAAAGCTTAAGTTATTCCCATGAACACTCATTAAAGATGTAGATAACTAGTACTGATCCTTAGAACTAGAATCTATTATACGATGGAGTACAATGCTTGAATTTTTCAATGACAAATATCAAACATACTCTAGGCTTTCCAACTTGAGAAGGTAGATCCAATGATAAAAACAAGGAACACATGAACCCTTGGATGCTACCACTAGCTAATACTCTTCCTTAATGCATAGATGTCTTGGTCATGGTTATTATTAACTGGATCAACTTTGTCACATTGTAGATAGTCTTCAATCTTAAAAAAGGATAACCCTAAGTGTCTATGCCCAAGGGAGACTATTAGAATTAAGTGCCTATCAGATCCAAAGATTGATCAAGCAGGTAGCTAAAGAGGAAGGTGAATTGAGAAAATGAGAAAGTGCATAAGAGTATAATTGCAATCCTTCCATTTGGAAGAGGGTGGCTTGATTTTGTGATAGTGAGGAAGAATCAACACTTGATGAGGTGGTGAATAGAAAATCCTTTCCACTTCAGAAATTTCAATCTGAAATTACAACCAAGGTTGATCAGTTATGGAACTCCATAGATAGCAGGTCTCAAGCTATACTAAAAATTGCTGAAGAGTCCAAAAAATGAGGTAGTGAGCATGAGCGCAAGAGGCACAAGGAAGTTGAGCATGCCTATTAAAAAGATAATGAAATATTTCTACAATAGAAGAAGTTGTAAATAGCACATCAGATGATGATGGTTGCTATGAGGTCTGCTAGTATGAACATCCTAAGGGATGTTACACCATAGTGTCACACTTACAAGAATCTAGGGTGTATGTTTTGAATCTATGACCAACACAAAGGAAAACATCCAAAATATTACCTTATCCTCAAGGTAATTCTAGGCAGTTCCACCAGCAACAACAATATTATCCAAGTGGAACTCCACTACAACCATATGAGCAATATCAATAGTGGCAGCAACCATAGTCATTAGCGCTAGCATACTTTACATCCTTCATCATATTCTATACTTGAGTCTATTACTTTCTCCGTTGTAGTAATTTTCCCTTTATGTTTTGTAGTTTTTATGTCCATTGTTTCTTTTCTTCTTCTTGTCCTTACTTCTATTAAAGTCTTGTTTAGTACTTTCCTCTACTATCTTCAATGCCATAGCAAACTTCTCATCTGCCAAATCCAACAGTTTTTCTACCTTTGTTTCAATATCATTAACTGAATTCTAGATAAGTGGAGTCTTTTTTTGGATTTTATCTTTTAATGTTTCTTCTTCTTTGTGATTCACATATTATTACAACCATTTTTCCTAATTGCTAGATCTCTGTTGTATTCTTCAACTAATTCTCATTTTCTTAGTTCACCTTTCTCTTTCACCACTTGGCCTATTAGTGTTTGGATCCAATGAGCTTTCATCTCAGATAATCTACTTTGTTCATATACCCTAATAGTTTCTCTTGTCTCATTCCTTAGCTCATCAACGATATGGCATAGTTTTTCCCATTAAGAAAACTTGTGGCCTAGGCACCTATGCAATAAGGAATAGTACCTGCCCATTACTACATCAAGGGATTCATGTATTCCTTATCTCCATCCTTGTATATGTTTTTTTCAAATTTTATAATTTTCAATATGTTCGATATTTGTCATTAAAAAGTTATAGCTTGGTACTTCATCTTCAAATTGATTCCAGTTCTAAGGACCTGTACCTATTCTCTACTTTATGAGTATTCTAGGAAACAAGTTCAATGTCTACTAATCATTCTTTATGTTCAATAGGACACAAGCATCATGGAAGTCTTGGAGATGATATTTTGGATCTACATTATATCTACCTTCTAATTTTGAAATATTATTCATGTTAAGTCATTTGATGCAACTATCCCTTAAGTGGCTGGTAGGAATGTACACAACTTTCTTGATATTGATCATGTTATGAGTGGTCAACAAGGGTTATTTATAATTTTTAAGTTCATTAGCTCTATTGTAGTGATGACCCCTCTAATGTTCATGATGCTCTTTCACCTCATGTCTAATTCTTTCTATCCTTTTATCATGGTTACCTTCATCTTCATCAGGATGCATTTTTGTGTGTATATGTCTCTCATGGTTTTCCTTCTTCCCCCATCATGATCTCTTAGTCTTCATTCTCTCTTGTCAAAATCTACTAATAAATGTGATGAATAAGATAAATGAGTTTAAGAATAATGTTGGTTGGTTCTCCTACTATGACTCCTTGATTCATCTCTTTTGGATTCATTTGAAGCCTTAGGCATTGAATTCCTTCTAGCTATAAAGTCCTTATATCTCTCAAGGATTTCGACAAGAATTGAATGGAGTTTTATTTTGATGAGATCTTCAATGTGAATGATTCATGTTTAGGAATGAGATCCATTAGTTTTATAAAGTTTCTTAAGTTTAGAATCATAGATGCTACATCATCAAAAGATTTTATCCACTGTAAATGATATTGTAGTCTATGGATCGAAAGGTTTTACCAAAGATGTTTGCATCTTCATCTTTAAATCATTGATAAGAAAACTTTTTTACACTCTTTCAATATATTTCTAAAGTTCAACACTAATTCCAAGTCCCTAAACAACATATCCTTATAATATAGTGGGATAGATAATAGTCTTAAAAATTATTTCTTGACCTTTCAAGCTGAGAGTACTAAATCCTTGCACTTTTTTTTGAAAGCATAAAAAGCTTTGAAACCTCTTAATTTTTTCTCTTTAATTCACTTTTCCCACATGTAATTGTCTATATAAATGAGACCCAAATTTTTAAAAGAATCTACTATTTGCACATTGGTATCATGAAAATGAAAGTATAATAGGTATTTGTTGTAACCTAGATCATCAATTTCATTTTATCTACATTCACTTGAAGACCATATGAACAACAATAATTTTCTAAGATTTGCAACATATTTTGCATACCTTCTATAATAGAGTAGATCAAGGCAATATTATCTGCATATAAAAGAAGATTCACTACTTGGAATCAGATTTTGATAACATAATTATCTTGCCTATTTCATAACCATTCCTACATTTCATCAATAAAGATATCAAAGAGAGTTGGAGAAAGTGCATACAAATACTACTTTGTTTCACTATTTTTCTATTATCATTTTTTCCCCTATAATTAATTCTTTCTTTTTTCAAAAAATGAGCTTTTTTCTATGAATGCTAATATGTTCAAGGAACCCAATGAAAAAAAATATTTTGAAGTTTTTATGGAATGTAAAAAAAACCTATTAGTGATATTAGTTGAATTGATTGCTGGCATCTCACTACTTACAGAATTAGATATTATGCTAGATGGTCTAAAAAAAATTTGCTAAGCATAAGTATCATGTTGAAGAAGATCTTGCAGAATATATTAAGAAAATACAAATTCTTTTAAACTAGAATGCCTTTGATTTTGAAACTTAAAAATTATTATAAAATTATGCTAGATGGTTTCAAAAATAATTTGCTAAGTATAAGCATCAAGTTAGAGAAGATCTTATAGAATCTGTTAAACAAATGTAAATTCTTTTAAACTAGAATTCTTTTGATTTTGAAACTTAAAAAACATTGTCTAAAACACCTTATCCTAAATAATGTTAAAGTGCCTTTAAAGCTAAAACTAATCTTACTAAAAGTTGCATGGGTTGGTTAAAAATTGAAGATGAATCTTGCAAGGAATTTTTTAAAAAATTAAAGATGAACCTAAACTAGAATCACTTTATATAAATGATTCTATTATTATAGATCTTGAGACTATTAGCAATTTTTTAGTAAATCATTTTTATTCTAAATTTTAGCAAGGAATCCTTCTATGCCTTTAGTATGCATATTCCTCATCTTGTAACAAAAGCTCATCAAAGTATTTTTCAAGCAGAAATTACAATGGAAGAAATTGTAGTGACTCTTAGTTTAGAAAATGGTAAAGCTCCATAAATTGATGGTTTTCCAATTGAGTTTTTAAAGATATATTGGGACATCATTGAATATTATCTCTTTCATGTTTTCTAAGAAGCCATTAAAAAATTTCTCTTTGTAAAAATATTAACAAATGTGTGGTTAATCTTCTTCCAAAAAATAGATATCTTTAACATATTAGTAATTTGAGACTTATTGCTCTTCTTAACAACACCTATAAAATTTTATCTAAATGCATAGCTTTCTAAATTTAAAAGGTTATAAAAGATATCATTAAACCTAAGTAGACTAGTTATGTATGCTTCAGTTGCTACTAATTTTGGATTGATTTCATCCTTTTCTCTTCAAAAGTTAGTTCATCAAGGTTGTTCCCTATTACCTTATTTTTTATTATTGTTGCAAACTTTCTTTTACGTAATCTACATTATGATCTACAAAGGAATATTATTAAGGGAATTTCTATTTATAATCAAGGTATGCAATTGCTTAATAAACACTTTATAGATGACTCTTTTTTTATGATTAACAATTCTTTAACACATATCAATACTCTTTTTGCTAAAGTCAAGGATTATTGCATGTTATCTAGTTCTTATATTAATTGGTAAAAGGCCATAAACATTCTTTCATTTGATATAATCTTTGATGATTCAATGATTACTACATGATGGGGCACAAACCTCTAATCAAATGTGGACTTTATGTACTACACACAAACCAAAAATCGATAGGGAAATGATAGAATGTTGGGTTTAAATGCTAAAATTAACTACTAATTATTGCTGAAAAATAAACTAAGTATGGAATGAACTATGATTGATGAAATAAAATCTAAGTGTAAAACATGCACAAAAGAGCATAAACTATTAAAATATATGAAGCTATGATATGGAAAAAATGGTATTATTTCCCTTCCCAAGCACTGAAAATGCTTTATTGCTAAAAATGAAATGTTCACCTCCTAGAGAATGTTAAAACTACAAGTGCTAAAGGAAAATGTTGGTGTAGTAAAACTGATAATAGAAGCTAAATTTATGAGTAAAATATAGGTTTGAAGGGACAATCCTTGGAACTTGGCACCTTGAAGTACTCCCTCTACAACACAACAATCTTCCTCACATCATCCTCCTTCCTACTATAAAACTCAATAGGCTATGAAGTAAATACCTCACGTAATGCTCCATCAGTATTAGCCATATCCACCATAACTATCTTAGCAGTCGCAAGACCAACAATGTATTTTATAGCCCTTTATACCATTACAAGAAGGAATTTTAAATAAACTACAATGGAAACATGTCCAATTCATTAATGCAAGGTACTATCCTTATTTCCCGTCATCATACACTATTTGGTAGTACCACATTAATCATGTTCTCTCCATTGCTCAAACTTCATCACCTTAGAAATGAAATCATTTTTTTAAAAGAATGCTCATCCCTATCTTCACCACTATATTCAAAGAGACAAGACCAAGGAGATTATCTTTCTAAAGATCAAACAAATGAAGTTTTTACTTCTTCTTTGGATAAAGGAAAAGGTAAAGCATCCATCAATGAAAAAAAATCATATTTAATATTCATCTAACAAATTCAACACTTGGAATGCTACAAAGCATCTTAATCACCTCCTCCACCATTTCGTAATGTTAATCAATTGTGGGGAGATAGACCTCCATGTAATGACTTCAATGGTAGAGTATGGGTTGTTTATTTGGTGTGTATTTTTGTGTGCATATTTTCTAAAACTAATGATATATCATTCTCTAATTTTCTCATTCTTTTCATTTGGTGTGATTTTATGTGCATTTTTTTAACATAAAAATTTATAAATTTTAATTTTTTATTTTTTAATGTGATTTTTTGGGTGTGTATTTTTGATATTAATGATTAATCAATTTTTATTTTTATATACTTTTAAATGTGTTCTATGTAAAAATGAAAAATTAATTAATGTGCTTTATAAATGCTCATCCAATAAGCCAATGATGGATGGGTGAGTTACAAATGCAATGGTGATGCAAGAATTCTAAACAAGTCTAAAGTGGAGCCTTAATTGATGAAATTTCCTCATGATAAAATTCATCCATCCAATTTTTTCTTTATCCATCACTAATGAACCACATCCAAATTCAATAGTGACCTAGGACTTAGAGTGTAAGTTGTTGAAGCTACTACTACTAGAACCATGGTTAGGTGATGGGTTCTTAGCTTAGGGTATGAGCTCTAGAATCTTGGAATAGTGCTTGATTACTACAAGAAAAGGATGTGTCAATGAGGATTCTTGTGACCATTGCAATGGATCTGATCAATGTGATTAGATCAAGGAGAATGTGTTTGTCATTCTTAATCATCTTATTCAAAAGATATTTGTGATTTTATGGACCTATATGTGCCATGTGATGATAGATGAATGCTTATGATCATGCAAGTTGAAGAATCCAGATGGTGATCCAACACTTTAATCATTCTCAAAAACTACTCAGTAAGCCCTCTTTGCATAACAAAAAGAGAAGAATAAAATGAGGAAAAAAATGAAAAAAATAAAAAAAATAGAAAAATAAGGAAAATAAATATATATATATATAGATAAAAATGAAGAAGAAGAGGTAATGAAAATAGTGATATAATTCCAAGCTTTGTGGTCCATGCAAAATTGGTATTTCTACCATCCTAGATCAATCCTATAATTGCTTAAGTAAGATCAAAATGAGTGGTTAGACCAATAACCTTGTAAAGACTATCTTATGTTCAACCTATTATCTAGATAATTTGACTTCCAAATGTACTAGTCTAAGAAAATCTATTTTTCATCCTTACCCATGACCATTAAGGCCTAGAAGTCTCTCTCTTAGTGAACTTTTTCAATGTCAACTATTAACTCAATCCAATTCCTAAACCCATTTGTTACTAGGAATCAAGATCATAATCCTTGACCCAAACCATGATCATATCTAAATCATGAAAATCCAATTCCTTTGTCATGGCATTGTAATTACTATTGGGATTAGGATTGATTAACGCAACAAGAGGGATTGACAAGAAGTTTTTGATAAAGCCAAATTTGGGAAACCTACCAAGCATGCATGCATAGATGAAGGAAAACCAAATTGGAACCTTGACTTCTAAATAATCCATGGCACATTGTGGTGATTCAGTTTCACTAATGGTTAGATCACAAAACAATCAAGGCTAGATGAACTGGTATTAGCAAGTGTGATCTTATACTTAGAAAGGGGACTTCAAGGTCTATCCATATTTTTTGGATGAGCAGAAGTAAAGCAACATGGTAGTGGATCTCTCATGGAATATAGGATATGTTCATGTGCTTCCATGAGTTAATTGAATGATTGGCTAGAGATCTAGTTATGTTGCACTCTCACCCTCTCTCTCTTGTCTATCATTCATTCTTCATTTATTTCATCCCATTTTTTCCATTTTTGTGTGTGGAAAGAATTTGATCAAGTGAAGTAGAGGATGATATTTAGTCATCCAATAGAATAACCTTACATTTGATGCTAATGTCTCACTAGTTGTTGGAAATCCACTGATGTCCCATCAAGAAGTTTCACAAGGGCAAAAATGTCATGTGTCTACTATGAGGAGGACTCACTTATGAATCCTTTGTGGTTTGATAATGTGAGTGGGTAAGCTTAACCTTATCTCCTAGAGATGGTGGTGGTTGAATGGCATAAGGCACTTAATTGACCTACGATTTATGTGAGTGTTAAATCTATGAGCTTCAAGGTTCAATCATAAAAATTCTTTATCACCTTACCTAACTTTCACTTGCTTTTTTTACCTTGGAATATGCTCTTTAACTTATATGTTTCTAACATTTCTAGTTCTTGGATCATGAAAATAAGCAAATTTGACATTTTGGTTCAAATCCCATAACTTTGGATGTCATCTAATGTAAGATTTTATTGTTTCAATCTTCTTTCTCTCTTTTGTGGATTGTTTATATTTGATCCTTATTGTTTCGAATGATTTTTATGTTTGGGCCCCTTGGCTTTTTATTTTTTGTACTTTCATTTTCCTTTGTTTTTGATGGCTCAAACATGCAAAATTTTACAAAATTTTCATCATAAGTTGGATTTCTTGGGATATTCTTAAGCATTTTTTTCTTCTTAATCATCCCATTGGCATTATTCTTGTGGGTTAAACTAGGTATCTCTTAACTTAGTCATTTGGGAGAGATACATATGTAGGTATGTAAATAGTAATTTTTTTAATTATTTAAATTCTTTCTACTTCAATTTTACTTACCCATGCATACCTTGATTCCATATTTCTGATTATGTTTCTCTCATGTCCCTAATGGTCATACTAATAACTATTTCCATGGCCATCCTTTTAATGATAGAATAATGGCTTGGGGATCTCATTTAATTTTAGCATTTTCACAACTCATCATGTTTAGGAAATTGTACTCAATATACTACATACCTTCTTGCGAGGAGATTGAAAAATCTCAATCCTTAATATATGGTCCTAAAATATAATCACCAATCCTAGAGTAAAAGGAGGAACAACATCAATTACTAGATGCAACACATATACTTGAGAGACCTTCCTCAAAAGAGAGAATAGGAGATAGATGACCATGCCCTTGATATTTAACTTAAACATGTTTCCATAAAGATCTCCCAAATGAGTGTCAAATGAGCTATAAAGAAATGCTTTGAAGATAGATGATGTGAAAGAAGACATAGGTGTGCATGACATGTAGCAAAGATCCATCCATGAGGCTAGGGTAATAGATCTTGAGGCATAGTTATAGAAATTTCACATGTCTGCACCTTGTACTTTCAACTTCTTTCTATTTCATGTAGGCATGTGATGAGAATTTTATCATGAGGTAGCATCTCCTAGCACTTCTTAGTGAGATAGCTTGCATTGTAACATAGTCATGGTCTATATTGTACATTTGCACTTCCTATACATTGACATTGTCATGTGTTTAGTACTTGTTTTCTTTTTTTTTTCTTTTTCTTTTTGTCTTAAGTTTTAAAGCTATGGAACTAGCTTTACTTAGTCATGGGGGAATGATGAAGCATCCAATGGCATTTTGTATATCTATTATAAGCCTTAGATTCGAGAAGTTTTTCACTCATCCTATGTAGTATTGAGCCATTGCGATTATGACTAGGAGTCATTTCTTACTTTCCATATACGGTGTTGCACCTGTTCCATTAGGGATTACAACATGTGCATAGTTGTGAGCATTTCACCTATCCCCATGAGAGATTGTGATGCATGTGTGTTTATTATATTGTATTCTTATATTCATAAAATCCATAAAAATTATAAAATATAAAATTATAAATATTTTCTCAACTCGCTATCATAGCAACATGGGCATTCATTACATTATATGTATCATATTATCTTTTATATTTCTTGAACACAATGACATACATGTGTTCTTGATAATTCACTCAACAATGTTTTTGAAGCTTATGACCAGATCACACTGCATTTTGTATACTATAATTCCATTGATCATAGTCAACGAGACCCCTATTATTATTTCTAAATTGGCCTATTATCACAAAATTTAGCATTGTAATTCCTAAGTGATCACAATCTATTGGTTTCAATACCCTATGGTAGCTAAATTATTAATATTTTAACTATTTTAATTATTACTATCTTAAGCATTCATAGAATTGTGATTTTCAAAGTGTTATAAATCATAGACTTCTCTCCCCCACAGTGTAGGCTTTAACTCCATGAGCATACAAAGTTTTGAATGGCTCTGATTAGATGTATCATTCACTAGATATTACTTATGCAAGCTCTAGGCTCTTAGAATAGCAAAAACTCCCTTCTTATATAAGAAAAACTAATAAAAATTTAACTATGTTTCATGCATATTTATAGTATTTTCATGCAACGTTGACATGAACACATTAAGGAAGGATACTATGTCAACATTGCTACATCGATGTAGCCTATTATCAAAAAAAAATTCTTTAAACTTTTTATCCTATTTTCCCAAATTTTGAAGCAAATAGGGGATCAAATGAAAGCTATAAGAAGGATTTAGATATAGGGACATATTGGTGAGACTTAACTAGAAGTTCATGAAGTTGATGAAGCATAAGTAATATGAATAGGAGGTATGACATGATAAGTTGATGATAACATAAGTCTAAAGAGGATGATACATTTAACTTGGACTTGCTTGTTGATGATCTAGGTATATGGAGGTGGTACATACACTAGATTTCCAAAAGTTATACAAGTGGATCCTCCACAAAGTAGGCTCTAGCCATTTATGCCCTTGTATAAACACCTTACAAAGTATACATAGGTACATTGGAGATTAAATTTCCATGTAGCCATGGCCACCATGACCAAAGATAATAAAACAACCTAATGGCCTAAGATGAACCAACCCAAGGCCCCTTCTATTGCAAATAACCAACCACCAACATCAAGGGCCTCTACATCAAGTAACATGAGGCCTAATTTTGAAAGAAAAGATTAGTCAAAGTGCACTAGGTTACACTGAAACCATCTAAACTCCTTGACCAGTTGCTAAAGAGTGGGAGAATCCAATATTAATTGTGTTAGATTACAAAGACCCTACTCTAGAAACCAAGGATGATCCACCCATAACTAAGTACTTCAAACTTGATCAATTATGTCACTATCATCAACTACCAAGTCATGACACCAACTTCTACCTAGCTCTCAAAGATGACCTCCAAAAGATGATAGATAATGGTGAACTAGTCCTATATGTCTCTAACCTAGTCAGACCACAAAACTAGTCCATGCAAAACTACAAAGACCTGTTGAATACCAACAACTACCCTTACACCATAGTAGCATTCAATGTAAGCAACAACCCTAAACCTACACTAGATTCGTTTGTGATTTGGGTACTTCCTAACAATGATAGGGGTCCTTCAACTTCATCTAGTTCAAGGTCCCCTTTTGTTGTAAGGATACCATCACCTAGGCCTCCTAAGAAACCTTTTGTGATTAGGGTCCCCCTTCCCACTACAATCAAATTAATGACCAAAACTAAAAAGCATCCTTCCATGGTGGACAAAAAATCACCAAGTAAACAACACAAGAAGTCTTCCCTAAAGCCCAAAAATAAAGACAACAAGCAAGCCAAGGCATGGAATGAGGTAGGTCCACCAAAGCCTACTCCTGATTCATCCATTCCCATCAACCCTAATGCTCAAGCTACTTAAACTAGCCAACCAAGGAAGGATCCTCGGCTATAAGGGAAGGTGAAATAGGCCAAAACACAATCGTTAAAACATGAATTTTGCATCCTGAGGTACATGGAGGAAGCTAAAGCCAATAAGAACAAAAAACCAACAACCAATGAAAAATAATTTCTTAATGTAATGGAATAAGTTAGGCAGTCTTTGAAACAAAAGAACACATTCCTTAGCCTATATGACCTGGTAATGACCTTTGCTATTCCATTTCTATTACCAATGACATCCTCACTAGTGAAGATTCCATCCACACTGTGATGATACCACCTTCACCAATGAAAGAAACAAAGTCAACAGCACTTGTGTTCCATGATAGTGTGATCAAGACCAACCCCTAGGATGACAAGACAACCAAGTCCCCTCTCTTTATAATGATAAGGATGGAGCAATACAAGGTACATAGAGTGCACATAGATGATGGGGCAGCCACCAACGTTATACCTTACACCATTGTTAACAATTTGGACCAGTAGAATACATGCAACGTACCTCAACTTCTACTCTTAAATCCTTTAACAGATCTTGGGTTGTATTTAAAGGCTCAATTTCCTTGGACTTTGTGGAAAGAAAATAATTCCCCACAACAACCAATTTCTTAGTGATTGAAGAGAGACCAAAATTCAATCTCATCCTAGGGAGGCCTTGGCTAGCTCAATTACAAGCTTTTTCCTCACCCATCCACCAAGAAGTTCAACTACCCTATGAGGGAGGTGAAATAATTATCCATGGCAATAGTGTAGTTCCCTTGGAAATTAACAATGTTGATGTAGAATAAGGCTCTAAAGTGGAGTTTCAAGAAGAAGCTCCTACTATCAATGATGAAGTCCAAAGGCCTAATAAAGTGGATGAGGCCCAAACATACAACAATGGAACCATGGATGCACCATAGGAAGAGCTCCCCTTCAATGTGGTTAGTGAAGGCAGCAAGGAATACAAGATCCTGTAACATAGATCCTACATCTTTCCTAATCTATCAAATATTAAGAAACACTTGCACGATTAAATGTATGTTCCTTATTCACTTACCCTAATTCTACAATCATGTAACCTCTTCTTTTATTTTCTTTTCTTAATTTAACCTTTGTTTACCTTTTTTAGCCTTATTTAGCACATAATCTATAGTTCATCCTTATTTATCACTTATGTTTATATATCTTATTTTTTTCAAAACATGAAACCTAAAAATATCATAAAAACTCTAAAAATAGGAAAAATATATAAAAACTTTAAAAACATAAAAATCACAAAATTTTTTTGTTTAACAAATGGCCCTACAAAGGCCTAAAACTAGCAAGATGCAAGGCCTACTAAGGCCTAAAGTTGGAAAAACATTACTGTCCAGTATGGCCTAAAACTAGCAAAATAATGGCTTGCCAAGGCCTTAAACTAGTGGCCTACCATGGCCTAAAACTAGTAACATTTTCATAAATTTTTTATAGCCATTATGCCTTAGTCTACCTTATGTTATCCTAGTTAATGTGCATTTTTACTTTACTGAATATCACCATATAATTGCATCATTTAACTGTTGTATCCTAGCGTATCCTCATAACATGAACAACATGTGAAATGCATTGGATGCACAAAATAAAAAATGCTAGAACATATATAACAAAATTAAAATTTTAAATAAATAATAACAATTTAAATTTCCATAACCTATAGCCATAGTCACACTATGTGACACAAGTCCAATTAATAACAAATGTATAAAATAAACAAAAGTCCAACAACCATAGCTACATTGTGTAGCAATAACATAAAAAATAATAATCATCTCACAAAAAAAACTAAGACTAGCCATAATTTCATTACATAATCAACAATAAAATAAACTAAAAAAATGATCAAACATATGGAACTAGGATGCAACTAAAGGTGGTGAAGGAGCATCTCCAACATCATCATCATTAGGACCGCTAGTATGACTTGGTACCTATACCAATCATAACAAGAAAAGTCTAATCAATAATTATAGTTATAGCAAAAACTAAACTAAACTAAAATATAACTAATTAAAAATAAACAAACCTAGGAAGACTCCAAAGCAGTGTCTTCTACTGGAAAGCTCCAAAGACCAACCTCTAGATGATAAAGGATCTGGTCTTTGGTCATGTGGGCCCAGTCCACTTCCCCAAGATTAACATCGATCAAGATGTTGCTCTCATCAACATTGGTCCATGTAGGTGGTTCCTATGAAAATGTTGTGATATTCACCTCCCTAGAAGTAGCATTGACCTAAGCAGCTAGAGAATTAGCAACTACCAAGAAGCCTTTAAATAGTTTGAAGGCATTATCTACATGGACCCCCTTCATGAATAGCTCTAGCTTGCATCATTCTATGGACTCCTCCTGAAACCTCTTGAGGTAGCTTTCCCATTTAGCCTTATACTTTTTCTTGTGACCCTTTTATGCCCAACTCCACTCAAGAACCCAGGCACAATAGTCATGCCACTTGCTAACCTTACAAACCAATAGGTCCATCTACAACTTCTGCTTCACAAGATCCTTGGCAAGGGAAACCTTGCTATGGATGGCATTCCAGTATCACACCTATTTAATATCTTTGGTTTATAAGGAGTCCTTGTTAGCCATCTGGGCTTCCACAAACTCCTTACGATCCTTGAGATCTCTAATCTCCTCAGCCTATCTCTTATTCTCTCTTTCTAATGCTACAACTCATTCCCATAGAAAATCATTGGAACATTGGAATTTCCACAAGGTTCTAGATCATGAAAGTGTACATTCAGTGACACTCTTATATAAATTTTATGGAACATCTTCCACTTCATCTGGCAAGCTGGGTAACTCATAAAGCTCAATGGCATAGTTGGAATTCCATCCAAACTTTGACACTACAACCAACACGACCATAGATGAACACATAAAACCATGAAAACAAAAAATAACAAAATTACTAGAAAATGCTTGAAACTATTAAGACCATAAAGTATATTTCATTTTATGTACATTGTCCTTGTTTATTTTATTCTCTTAGCTATTCCACACATGCTATTTTCTATTTTTTATCTGCTAACATTTGGCAAAAAATGCTTGTCCCAAGTTTTCAAATTTTTCTAATGATCTATATGTCCCCTATAGATTTAAGGGAAACTAACTAAAAAAAATTGGACTATTTGGTAGCCATGAGATTTCTTAGCTTAGTTTTGTATTAGGTTGTGATAGGTCTTTTATTACGACAATTTTTACCGCAATAGCATCAACCTTAAATTTTCTATTATCAACATCATGTGTTCATTCTTCAACATGATAATGTTCTTTTGTAAGGCATAAGTCTTAGTGTCTGTACCTAACACATCTTGTAAATCTTTCTCCCATTTAATTTCCAATGAGTGTTTCTTGATGATGAGACATTGGAATTTTTAAATTCTAAAGAAGCTAAGTAACCTTTTTTATGAACCAAGTTGGATCCTGTAACTGAGCATGGAGGTAATTCACATCATCCTATAATTGTTGGATAGTTGATTCTGGCATGCTACAACTAAGTTTTAGTAAGCACCAACTATTCCTTGTCCAAAAGTAGTTCAAATAAAACTACTATGATATTTTTACACATCTCAAAATTTCTTGAACAACTTGACTAGTCTATAGAAATTATTCTAAGGAATCTTCATACTCTACTAAATTCATTATTTCATCACTACTCTAACATTTTCATGTACCTAAACATCCTAGGAATTGGTAAAGTTAGAAATGGAAGTCACAAGAATGTTCAAGGGATCATTAATATGTTCTACAACATCTTTGGTAACATCTTCCTAGACTTTGTGGAGCATAATTAAGATTGTAGTCCCATCACCAAATGTAAGGGTAATGTAGAATGTAGCTACATTTCCAAAAATCTATGCTATCCAATTATCCCTTGTGGCTTACATCAAACTTCTTCCTGATACTGGGTTTTAGATACTTCATGTTCTTTAAAGGATGTGTAACAAGGGATTGTAAAGATAAGGATGTGAGATACCTTACCATGTTCGTAATAGGTCCTTATATCAAATGTGATTAAATTGATCATTATTCCTCTCCATCTCAGTAACAAGATAACTCCATACATGTTCTAGTGATAGCACATCGTGGTATCCCACAGTTACAACCATAATACCATCACAACCATGAAGAACACCATTACTTTGCAAAACATAATAAGGAAGTAGTTATTCTGATTAATTAATTACTCAATATTAAAAGTGTGCCTTCAAGCATGGCTACATGTCTTTCCAACCACATAGCCAATGCTAATCCAATCAACGATGCACCTTCAAGTATGGATAATATGTATTTCCAATCAAATGATGAAACTAGTTCAAGAGACCTTAAGATTCCTAGAAGTAGCTTACCTTTAACAATGGGTAACATGTCTTTCTAGTCGTATCCAAGGAATAATTTTTTTTGTGAATTAATTAATTAATAATTATGCTGTGCTTATAAGAGGACCATCTTCAAGCATGGGTAACATGTCTTTCTAGTAACATAGTAAGGCAACAATTATTCAAGAGCTTGCTTTCATCAAAGTTAAAACATGAGTAATGATATAATCACATGTAGTAGCAAGACCCATAGAGTAAGCATAGGAAATTAGTAAATCCCCTTGATGTCACTACTATAGTAAGAATCATTGTAATTAAATTCACAATAACCTTACAAAAAATGAGCTAAGAATTTTGTAGTCATCAAATAGTTTGAAAACTAATAACCTAAGCCTTGTTTTTGCCAAACATATGTTAAATCTAAGCAATGAGAATGCATGGAATAATGATTAGAGTAGAATGATGCATCATAGAGAAATAATTTATGCTAATGCAATATTGCTATCATCATGTAGTTAAAAGAAAACCAATCATGGAAATTAGAAAAAAGAAAAAGTAATTGCCAGAATGAAACTAGAGGTGGGAAATGAAAGATAAACTTCACTCTTAAATTTAGCCAAAAATAAAGATAAAGAAATATGCTTATAGTATAAAATAATTGTGAAAGCTAAAAAGTTAATAAAAATAACTAGAAAACAAGCCTAGATGAAAGCAACAATGATCCTAAAGATAATATTAGGAAATCAAAGGTGGCTAACAAGGAGTAATGTTACCTTAGTTTCTCTTTGGTATGTATTGCTAATGAAGATATCAACTAGAAAATTGAAGCCATTATAGATGAAAAATGGCAAAGTGGAGAAAAGAGCTAAATTGTATCAAAGTGTAAAATTAGATCCAATTTAAACCACTGTGTGTCAAGAGGACAACACTATGGGGGTACACTATGCCAATAGGAAAAAAGAAAAAGGAGGTAAAAAAATTTAATGTGGTTGGAAGTTCTTAGAGATTCTAATGGTCACTACAATAATTATTAGAAGTAGCCTTTAAAAATATTTTTTCTCTAAATAATTTTAGCTGATATCTAACCCTTTTTTGATTAGGGATATCCTCCTATTTATAGGCCAAAAATGTCTATAGATCCTCAAGAAATGACACATTCATGCCCACTAAAACTTTTAAAAGCTTTTGAATAGCAGAAATGACATACATACCGATAGAAAACTTTGAAGATGTAGATGAAGCAAAAGAATGATGTCAAACTTCAAAAGATAGAATTGATGCTAGACATTAAGAACATTAAAGCTAATGTTAACGATAAGTCAAGATTGATGTAGGAAATAATGTTGAACATTAAAACTAAATTCTAAAAGAAAACTAATCAAAACTAATGTCATCAGTGATATGGGACATTAAATTTTATGATATGTTGGAGATGATAATCAGAAATAATATTGTTAATGATGTAGGATGTTGAAACTTGGACTTTTGGAGATGACTTAAGCCACTAAAACTAAGACATTTACCTAAAACTCTAACTTATGTAGTAAAACCTAAAGTAGACATAACATTGCCCCCTCTATATGGATACTGTTAAAAAGCTAAAGAAGAATATATCAAGAAAAGAAAAATGCTACCAAGTACTTGCAATAGGGTTCAAATGAAATGGGATGATAAGGAAGAAAGTTTGGGATATCACTGATACACCACTGGTAGAGTGTTATGTCATAGAAGTGGGCCATGACTATATTCTAGGAAGCATCCAAAAATGTTAATAAAGCACTCCCTAACCCACTCAACTCTCTTAATAATACTCTTATTGAAATAAAGTAGAGACACTCATTTGTCCTCACTAATGTAGAGCTTCAGAGGAGAATAGGGTAGAGAAATATAAGGAGATAGATGGAAGCAAAAATAGAAATTAATAAAAACAAGGAAAAAATATGTTAGAGACATTGTGAATACACAAACAGTGTGGTGTTATGTTGTAGAAGTGGAACATGGCTAAATTCTTAAAATAGAACTCTTTCTTACCTCACTCATATAATTATTTATGCTTCTTACATCACTCTACATCCAACATTCCCTCACTACATTGGAGCATAGACTCTAATTTAGCTTGACTAATGCTAAATATAGAGAGGAAAGGGAATAGATGAGAAGTGGAGATAAGAGAAAGAATAAAGAAAAATAGTATGAGGGACTAAAAATTATATTATGTGAAAATAGAAAGCAAAATAGAGGAAGAAAAAAGAATATCACCGATACACCTATCATGAGGATAGTGCTATGCCATAGAAGTGGGGAATGGCTAAATCCTACATATTGTATGACCGAAAAGAATTTCATATATATATTATTAAAATAGTAACACCTCCCTATCTCACTCATTAATATACTCAGTCACACCCTCAGATGAAATAATTAGATATTCAATCACTTTAAGAAATCTCATTGATTTATGTTGGGCACATAGAGTAAAACAGAATAGATAGAGTTGGGAAATATAGTTAGCGAAAAATTAGAACATCTGATAGAGAGGGAGGAATTAGAAATAAAACAAGGTTTAGAAAAGACCTATTATCCTAATGTAGTATAGAAGAGCTAATATAAAATAAATTACTTTGGAAGAATACATGCTTGGCCTCGAATAGCCAATAGGTTCAATGTTATGATAGAATAGCTAGCCAAATTTAGTAATGCTTTAAAAACCTTATGCTAATAGGATGTAGAAATTGATCTCCTTCCAAATCAAATAAATTGTAGTCATCTTTTTGCAAAGATTGAATCACTAGAAAATAATCATACTAGTCGGGGAATAAATTTATATCTCTTGTGTTTGGAAAATAGTAAAGGACTAAGTTACCTTCTTGAATCTTTTTGACTCTGATATGCTTAGAAGTATGAAATTGAATGTCTTCTTAATATTAATGTAGATGCTTAAGAGTAGCTTAATGTTGTTTTTCAAGGAGATCCTACTCAATGCATCACATTATATTATTATCTTGATCTAAGCACTAATCAAGTAAAGCAACATAGAGAGATGGAATATAAAACTTAACTAGTAAGGTTATCTTAAAATCATAGGTTAAAAGATATGAGACGTAACATGTGGTTGTATGGAAAGTAATATGATTACTCCAAAAAGCATGGGATTAATAAATGTCCAAATTATGTTGGATTTTATTAAACATGGAATGAAAAAAATGAATGCAAGTCTTATTAGTGGATTTGGCTTGACCACTAGATTGAGGATAGTAAGGTGAGGAAAAAAATTGGGTAATGTGGTATGCAAAACAAAAATCAACAACCTCCTTAATTTTCAACTAAGATCCATTTTCATTTATAATTTAGAAAAGTACACTGAAGTAGATGATGATATGATTAAGAAGAAAATGGTAGATGAAGCAAGATTTCATGGAACATAAATAAACAATTCTTGCCAACTTGGTAAAATATTTCATAGATGTTAGAATGAATTGGTACCCAACAAATAAAGAATGAGATAATTAAATCTAGGCTCCATTTTTAAAAAGGCTATGTAATCAGAGATATATTAAGTCCTTATGATGAAACATAGATGAGTGATGCATGTCTTTGACAACTATCGCATGTTTTGAATAAGTTATAAGCATCTTTAGCTAAGGTTGTCCACTAGTAGCCTAAAGATATAACACAAGTAGTCAAAAAACATGAACCTAAGTATCCACCACAAACTTTTGAATGAAATTTATCAAGGACTATCTTAGACTCAACTAGATTAAGGAAATGTAGAAGAACATCCATAGAAAAAAATCAACATAAGATATCTAGATTCACTAATCAAAAATGCCACCTATGCTTGTGTAGAGAATCCTTTTGAGAAAGCATTCAATGAGCAAGCATTTCACCAGTGGTGAGATAATGAAAAATATTTTCATATTAATGTTTTCCATCATCTATGTTGATAGTGTTAACTGAGTCATTAGAAGATTATGTAATAGACATTAAGCAAACATATTATACAAGTTGATCATGTATGGTAGATAGATTACCACGAATTTCAACTATTTCCAAAGCATTAGCTAGCATGCTTTTAGAACATGAAATATAACTTAAGGTATAAACTAAAGAAAAATAAGTTCCTTGAGCATCTCTAGATAAATAACAAGTTGAGGAGATTTACAACTATAGTCACCTTTGATGTGGTTTATGATGATCTCATAGTCACCATAAATAGTAATGGTTTTGACTTGATTTTGTAGAGCTAACAAGAAACTATAAATTAGAGCCTCATATTCAGCTACATTATTAGTACATGAAAAGTCAAGTTTATAATCTATATAGAGAATTTGTTTGGTAAGAAGAATAATAATATAAGTTGTGCTAAATCCAAAGGAAATATGAGCTCCATCAAAATAAAGTACAATATCTAGGTTACTTATGTCATCATGTAAGCAATGAAAAACATTATTAAATTCATAAGAAGAGATAAGATCAGTCATTACTTGACCTTTGATAGATTGTTGAGATAGATAATAAAGATCAAACTTAATAAAAAACGTTTACTTATAAGCTTAGAAAATATTATTAGAAGGGTTATTAGTTCCTATCTCAATAATGTTGCCTTTACACATGATAAACGCATTTAAAAGATAATGCCTTCACCTTTTAAAGCAAAGACCAGACTTTTTTAGTTTTAAATATCTAGTCTCATAGTCCAATAAAATGTGAGATATGTAATATATAGGAAGATTAGCTCCATCTTCTTACCTTTGAGGAAGCATCTCAACTATGGAATGGTTAGATTTGGAAAGATAAAGGTAAACATTTCAATCAAATTATGGAGGATGCAGGATGGGAAGGAAGGTCAAGACTTCTATGATGGAGTTAAAGACCTTTTGACACTTCTCATTCTAGATGAAAGCTCTAGACTTGAAAATTAAATGAGGTAAGGGATGAAGTTGATCAATGAGATTAGCAATAAAGTGACAAATTAATTGAAGATGATCTTGTCAAACATAAGTATCGCAAATGTACCTAGGTAGTGAAAGATCTATGATACTCTTAACCTTGTAAGGGTCAACTACTATATCATCCTAAGATATCAAATAACCTATCATCTTACCTATAAGAACATCAAAGATGCACTTCTTAGGATTAAGAAGAAGGTTAAACTTGTCATAGTAGGTTAAGACTTTATCTAAGTCAGAAGCATGATAATATGCTCAAACAAATTTGATAGTTAAATTGTCAACATAATCATTGACCTTCTTGAAGATTAGATCATTAAAGATGAAATTCATAGTTCATTGGTAAGTAGCTTCAACATTTTTGAATCTAAAGGATATTTTAGTATAGCAAAATCTTTCCCAAAGAGTCATAAAAGTAATATATTATTGATATTCTAAATTTATTTGGCTTTGATTATAACTAGAAAACTCATCCATAAAGGATTAAAGAGCATGTCTAGATGTTGAGTTTATAAGCTAATCAATATTTGGTAAAGGAAAATCATCTTTAGCTATGACCTTGTTAAGTTGTTAAAAATCAATACATATGTAAATGTCATCATCCTTCTATTTAACCAAACAATGAAAAAATCCCAATCAAAATAGTCAACAAGATAAGTAAACCTAGCATTGTCAAGCATAGTAATTTCTTCTTTTATAGCAAGAGCTATAGTTGAACAAATTTTCCTAACCTTTTGCTTAATAGGTTTAGAACCTTACTCCAAAATAATGTTGTGTTTTACTAGCCTTAGATCTAGATAGTGCATGCTACTATAACCCAAGCCAAAGCAAGTAAGTACATTTGTAAAGTAACTAAGATAGCTTCTTAATAGTCTTGAGAGAAAAGAGCACTAATTTGAAGCATCTTCTTCTCACTTTGTTTTTGAGTACAAGTAAATCAATCAAGTGATCATTTAACAAAGATTACTCTTGATCAAAGAAAAAGAGAACAGTGGGAAATTAATTCATGCTCAGTAAAATCTAAGTATTCTATGGGAGAAGAAGCACTTGTTGAACTTAATTCAAGGTCAATAAAAGACATGTCTAAAGTCCAACATACCTAATTTTTAGGATAGTCTACAATGAGACATTGAAATAGAGATATTGGATAGGTAGCAATGATCACCTAGATCAAAATCATAGTTGGAGTTCACATAGAAATTCAAAAAGAAATATTTTTACTTGTTAATCATCATTTCCTTTTTGAATGGCTCAAGAGGATATACACTCTTCATTTGTAGCTAGGTTAATAGAAATTATATATGAGAAGTAATCAGAAACTAAAGAATTATCCAAGAACATCTTAGTCTATAGGAAATGCTTGGACAAGCTATGAAAAAGAAAATAATATTGACAATTTAGTGTTGACAACACATTGCTACTACAATCCTAAACTTTTAAAGTAATGTCACACCTCCATGTTCACAAGTTTTTATAGAAAGATAAGTTAAATTTGAATGATTAGTAAAAATAGCCAGTCAAACAAATAACTAGCTCAGTGTTAGTTAAAGCTATCTATGACATGAATGTGCCTATTCATGGATCCAGATGTGCAAGGTTCATATCACCTGAAAGTTTTGCAAAATCTATTGTAGGATTTATCCTAGCATCATAATTGACAACCGTAAGTTATATTGCAATTTGAGGTTCAATATAAGAGCTTGAGATTCTATAGATTTTGCAATGAGCTTGAAAGTAAAGGATGCCATCACCCATTATGGTGCAAAACCTAGAGAGAAATTGTAGAATGGATAAAGGGACTAAGGGTAGTTCTTAGGCTAAAAGGTAAGCACCTATAAGTAAATTTCTATTAGAAGAAAGAAGAAAATTAAAAGACTATATTGACCATCTTATGATGATTATTACAACCTAAATAAGTCTTAACAATGTCAAGTTCATTAATGTGACCGACCTGATGAAGGAATTTAAAGTTAGAATAGGCAAAGAGGCACAAAGTGCCCATAAGTAGTTGGTTGAAGGTGGATGGGTGAAGTATTTTAATAAGTTCAAAAAATTAGGTATTTTATGTGCTTTAAGTTAAAAGAATCATTTTCCTAGTGTAGTAAAATGTATAATATTAACAAAAAGTTACTCTATAGAAAATTTTAATTTTTTAATTTGTGTGGTTCAAAAGCAAGTAGTCATCACTTGGGATCTTGTGACACTAAGATATTGGTTGGGCTTTATTGAATGAGGAATAAAAATTGATAGCTCCAAATTTGATTTAGTAGAGCTGATGGTACTAGAGAAATGGATAGGTTTAAGAAATAAATATGTTCTCAACATGCATAATGGGACAAACAAAGACTTAAAAAATATTTTCTCCTTATTCATTGAATGGCTATTTTGTAATAAATTTGATTAGAAATGGAAACTAGATGCCAACTAGTTGTATGAAATGTATGGAATGTCCTAGGAGAGGGAAATTGACTAGGCATTGACTATGTATTAGGAAGTAAAGGAAAATATAGAAAAGCTACCCCAAGAGAACAAAAAGGATAAGAGAAAGATGATAAGAAAAAGACTCAATTTTTTTTTCTACTATGGTTTAATAAAGATGATGGTAATTTTCTTTACCAAAGTGAAAGAAAAATAATTAGATGTTTCTTCCAAAGTAGACTTTAAGCCCCCATTGCATTAATACTTTGGAAGCCCAATGTTTACATATAACTTCAGTGGTGGTGGCCCTTTGACATCAATGTCAAAGACTAGAGAAGAAATGACATCTTCAATAGCATAAGGCATTAAAAAGCCATAAAAGAAAATGAGGGATGTCACATCAAGAAAGAAGGAAATTTTATAGAGCACCTTTGAGATAGTAGAAAAAGGAAAGGTTTTAAGGAATTAAAAGCCTCTCTCTCAAAGGAAGATGTATCTTCAGAGACTCCTATAGTGAAAGTGTCTCAAGAGATACTTCAAAACAAATAAATAATTATCAACAATATTTCTTTAAACATACCTTATTTTTCTAAGTGTAAATGGCACAATATAGAATTCTAGCATCGTATTAATTATAAATGATGTGATGTTAACAAGACTTGACTTTTTCAAGAGCTACTCAAGAAAAGAGAGTGATGGAACAGGAGGTAAAGAAGCTCTAATCTACTCTTCCTTCTATCTTGAAGGCTTGAAGAAATGTATGATTGAGGAGGACTTAAGCATTCTTACTAACTTACTTTTATTAGAAGAAAACAAAAAGACCATTAAATAAAGTTTTGATTCGTTTTCTAACTTCTTTAAATTGGATTCAAATTCAATAGGCCAAGAGGAATAAGAAAGTAAGAAAATAGGAATATGAAGGGATAAACTTCCAAAGTGGATATCCCTCCCCCTACATAGATTAGTCCATCACCAAGTAGACAAAGTTTTAAGGAAAGCAAGTCTGTAAGTGGATTAAGGAGGTAACTAGTTCTAGGATTTCTACTTCATATGGTAAATCAACTTTGATGTAATGTCAAAAGCTAATATGATTTTATACATGTTTGAATAACTTAGACAACACTTAACTTTTGGAGAAATGAAGAAGAAAATATGGGTTTGTGTAAATGACAAGCAAATAATACTAGAAGAATTAGCAAAGGATATGGAAATAAAGCTGAATTTTCTTTATCGACAAGAACATAAGTATCATTAACATTATTAAAAAAAAGTAGTAAAATTTCCATGAGCAAAACCTCACATGTATATTTATTTATAGATATAGAAATAAAATTGAATAAGTATTGGATGAATTTCTAAGATCTAGTAATAAACATCAACATAGTAGTTGAAGTCACCCAATCATTATTCATCTAATGTTTACTTCTCCATTGATGTTTATTATTGGATCTTAAAAAGTAGTCTAATCCTTATTACTGGGTTGACATAGAAGTTGAAGGTGCAACCGCAAAGAACATAAGTGTAGCTCTAAATTATGTAAAGGATATAAGAGTGTTAACTATTGAGCAATTTAACACTAATGTCATACTATTGGATTCTTTAGAGCAAATGCACAAGAAGAAGGAAGACCATGAGAAAAAACTAAAAATGCTATTAGATCAAGTAGAGCTCTTAGAGGCTAAAATCAGAGGAAGCAACATGGTAAGACATAATCCTCCATCTCACATATATTGGTGAGATAGAAATAAAGTTCTAGAGTTTTAAAAAGATTTAATCAAAGGTAAAAATCTACATTAACCATGACACATTCCATACCAAGTATAAGGAATTCTACAAAAGCATGTGTGCTGACCAAAATTGTCAGCGTGAGGCTGGAAGGGAAAAAAACACTAAAAGATAACCAGAGAAACACAACTGACCATGCCTTTGTGTGAGGGCAAGCTGAAGAAAAAATGAAGGCAGAGTGCTTTGGATGGTCTACACGCAAATCAACCAAGGACTTCCCCGAGTGTAAGCTATGGCTTACACTAGGGTTATCGTAACTGGTGACATATAAAATGTAAACAAGGCATAATTGCAACGACGTATACAGAAGTGTAAAATAGATCAAAAATAGAGCAAAAAATGTAATGGAAGATAATAATGAAATGTATTGTATTACTTAACAAGGATGTGCACTGGTCAAAGCGTAGTTGTGTGTGTGGATGGCAAGTCAAGCGCTAAGCCCTGAAGTGATGTGTTTACAAGTGCTTGGATGCTAGGAGTCATGTGCGCCTGAGCATCCAAAGTTGCTAGTTCATGCTCCCAAAGCTATCAACCTCCAAAATTGCCAACCCCATTTATGTGAATGGACAGGGTATTTATAAGGTTTGGCTAGGCTCAAGTGCTGAATTCATGGATGAGATCAATGGCTAAGAGATGAGAGGGAAATGGATCATGTGACATGTGTTTGATGGCTAGCTGCATGTGAATTGGATGTGCATAGGTAGGCTACATTCTTGACTAGATGCATTGTATCTTACAGTGTGTATTGGCTTATGCAAGCTAGCTTACGCCCATAGAAGCAGATACAATTTGGAGCATAAGAGCTTGACAAGCTCACAAATGGTAAAAATTTACAATAAAAATGATAGTGTACAACAAGAGAAATTAACTTCGGTTCGCTTGGAACTTCTCAATCCATGGATTGATTGCTGCAGGGTGCCGATGTGAGTGGTTTTGTGGTTGTTTGAGGTATTTCTATTTTACAAAAGCTTCTAGCATGAGTTTATTTTATCTTGGCATGTCCTTAGCATGTGTTTGGCATGCTTTTGACTGGGCGTGATCGGTACTCACACTAGACTCACGCTACCAACATGAGCTCAATGTGACCTAAGTGTGAGTAAGATGAAAATGATACATTTCACACCCAATTTTGATTTTTGAAGCCTATTCTTTGAGTGCAACAATTGCCTGACTGTGGTTGACCTTGAGAGTGAACTGCATGTTGAAAAATGAGCTTGGGTGTGCCTCGATTTGATCCACTTTTGGTAGCTCATGCTGGGCTCACGTTGACCTAAGCATGAGCGTGAGTTGAGCATGACCTGAGCATGAGTAAAAAAATATTTGTCATTTTAAACCTAAAGTCTGGAATACTAGAGGTTGGGACTTGAAGTAGTCATAAATGGACCTTGAGGATGACTTGCACCTTCGAAGTCAGACCATTTTGACTCGATTGTAAGGCTCTTGGAGTTTGTTCAAATTGGGCATGATCAGTACTCACATTAGACTCACGCTGCTAGTGTGAGCTGAACATGACTTGAGCATGACCTCAATGTGACTAAGAAAATTTTTGCAGTCTAGCCCAAAATCCAAACTCTCAAATGCTGAAACTTGAAGTAGACAATAGTGGCCCTATGTAGATGACTTGCACCCTCAAATTGGACCATCTTTGACTTGATCTTGAAGTCATTGGAGTTTCTCACACTGAGGGCAACCCCAACTTGACAAGCCTAGTGTGAGCAAGCCTAGCTTGAGAAGCCCAGTGTGAGCTTCATGCCTTAGTCAATATTTTGCCTCCCAAAATCTCAAAAGGCTCTGAGTTGTTCTCGTTTCATAGTGTTAAGCTGAAATTAGTGGTGTTTCATTGGCCCCTCTTTTTTGACGTCTAGAGGAATCCACCTAAGAGGTGTTGACAAAGAAGTACAAAACATCACGACCAACCAAGTACCAAGCCTTGTCCATCGACCTCTAGCTAGACGTCATGACACCATGTTCAAAAGTACATGGGATTGGAAAAATTCAGTTCAAGATGCAAGGGAATTGGTTATAACTGGAGGAAATCAAGAGTTGATCAAGGATTATAATTGCTATTGGAATTATGGAAGAGGAATTCCCTCACATGAAGAAGCCATATTTTTAGTCCTTGTTAGTAGCCATTTTTTAGCAGACTCGGAACCAAGGCATAGGAGGTGCATTTTTTGGAGAAAGAAGACTCTTTTAGAGTGTTTACGGGAGCCCGTTGTAAACAACCAAAGCCATGTGATGATGTGTAACATGATCATTTGAGGCATGAGTGTAACTATTTTTTCCAAGAAAATTTCCTTCCTGCCTGGGGCTTGTATGAGAAGAGCCAATGGTCTTTGGTCTATGATGTCAATGGAGTCATGAAGACCTTTCTCGTGCATTTTGCTCTTTGGTCTTTTTTCTTCTTTTTCTTTTTGTTTGCCTTCTTTTTTTTCTTTTGTTTGTTTTCATTTTTTTTCATTTTTTTTCTTTTTTTTTCGTTCTTTTTGAAAGAGCTTGCTTTCAGTGCTATACTTGTGCTCATGCGCTTGCATTTTTATCATGTATCATGTACTATGTTTTTTATTGCAACTGCTTAGAGAAACATAGTGTGCAACAATGTATCAAGAGCTTTGGGATGAGTAGAATGTATCAAGGGGGTGTAATTGAATAGGATAATAAGAACATTATGGGGAATAGGGAATGTATTAGGAGTCAAGAATGTACTTATGAATGGATTGATTAACCCAGTTGCATGCGTTAGGAAGAATGTGATACCTTGTCGTCATGATGAAGTGCATCTATGCACGAATGCCTTAGGCATGTCATCCTACAAACACAACTCCAAGAAGACAATAAAATCACAAATGATTCGGTTAACTAAGTATTTTAAACTTGAATACAACCAAGGAGATGGATCCACCATGTGCAATTTCAAAGCAAACAGAATCATGAACAACATCAGCTTCATCAAGGTCCATGAGGCAAATTATGCAGCAAGTCTTTATGGAGCACGTACAGCCAATTGCAGCAACATATCTTTTCAAGTATTTCCTGGTCAACAATGATGTTTCTAGTTTAGAGTCTTAGCGGACTGTTGTGGGTTAGTTTCATATCATAACCCTTTGGACGGTGCCAGTTTAGTATCGTAGCGGATGGCGTAGTGCTATTTTATAGTCGTAGTAGATTGTGAAGAGGAAAACCAGTTTATAGTCTTAGTGCAGTCTGCATGCTAGTTTTACATCATGGTGAACAAATTTGGTGGTTTTGATTCATATAGGACAGAGCTCTGTGGTGTCAGTTTACTGTCATGATGCCAGGACACTCTATGGTGCCAGTTTCAAGTCATAGCCCCTGGACCATTCTATGGTATCAATTTTAGGTCATGATGCCAAGACCATTACATACCTGAAGTTCATCAGACATAGTACCATTTTAGGTACAAGTGATTTGTGGGATTAGTGAACTTGTTCTTGTCCATGTCAGCAAGTTTGAATGCTCTGTTATTATACACCTTGGTGACTAAGTAAGGCCCTTCCTAGTTAGCTAAGAATTTATCTAGGTGTTCACGGATGGCCTTAAGGACTAAGTCTCCTTCCTTAATCAGGCACTTATGCAAATTATGTTGGTATCATTGCCATTATTTTTTCTGGTACCACTCGATCTAATCAAGCATTTGCACACATTCCTCTTCCACCGAGTCAAGGTCAGCAATGCACAATTCATTACTTTGGCTTTCATCGAGGAGGCTTGAGAGAGCTATCTACAATGAGGGAACCTGTAACTCCAAAGGTAAAACAGCTTCATATCTATATACAAGACTATATGGAGTTTTACTTGTAGGTGTTCAATGTGTCATTTTGTATGTCCACAATGCATAGACTAATTGTTCTTGCCATCGCCTCTCGCTCTGATTTAGCATCTTTTTAAGCACCATGATGACATTTTTGTTTGTAGTCTCCACTTTACCATTGCTTTGTGGGTATTAAAGTGATGAGAATGCATGTTTAATACCCAGGCTCTCATAGAAGCTTTTAGTATCCGCACTGCTGAACTATGGTCCATTGTCAGTGACGATGATCATTAGAATACCAAAATGGGTCACGATGTTTTCTAGTATGAAAGTGCAAACATGCTTCGAAGTGGTCTTCCTAAGGGGAATAGCTTCCACCCATTTTGTGAAGTATTCAGTTGTTGTGATAATAAAGTTATGCCCTACAAAAGATGGTGGTGTTATCAGTTCAATGATGTCCAATCCCCATCTTTGGAATGGCCATATGATTTGTGTTGTGTTCAATTCATTAGGCGGCACATGTATTAGGTCATCATGCCTTTGTCAAATGTCACATGTCCTAACCTTGGACAAGCAATCGTACTTCATGTATGGCCAGTAGTAGCCCAAGCACCTAATCTTTGTTGCCATTGCTTTGGGTGCTATGTGCCCTCCACAAAGTCCTTTGTGGACTTGTTCTACAATCATTTGATCATTGATGCTACTAACACACATCAACAAAATGCCTTCATAGGATTTGTGACACAATGTGTCTCCTAATAATGCATATTGCTGGGAGCATTTTCACACTGCATCCTTTTGAATGTTTGTCACATGTTGCGAAGGTTCGCCTTATAAAAGGTACTCTTTCATGTCATCATACCATTCTATTGTGGGTGTTGTGCTAACAGATGCTATGGGCATTTCATCGAGAGCATCAGTTATAGGTTTGACACAATTTCTTATAGAACTAGGTAATGCATGGAACATTTCAAGTGTCATGTTTAGGGCTAGTGTAGCAAGTGCATCGGCAATGGTGTTTTCGCTTCTAGGGACATGTTGTACATCCATGTCTACTAATTTCTTCAGCAGATGTTTGGTCAAATCACAATATGATTGCAAATGGAGAGCCTTACATGTGTAAACCTCTATGACTTGATTAATGACTAGCTATGAATTGCCTTGAACTATAAGATGTGTGATTCCTGAAGTCAATGCTACCAAAAGACCTCTAAGAAGACCTTCCTATTCCGCCACGTTATTGGCACAAGGAAACGTTAATCGGTAAGCAAAGGGTCAGATTTCTCCAGAGGGGTATGTTAAAATGGCCACAACACTTCCTCCTCGAGAAGTTGAATCTTCATCAAAATAAAGGATTGCCTCATAGTTATCAGGTACGGTGTCTATACTATTAACATTCTCGTTGGGGAATTTAGAGTTAATCATTGCTTAATCATGTGTTGGCAAGATGGTCAATTGTGTGGCTATTGCTTGACCTTTTGTGGAGGATTGAGCAATATAGTGTAGGTCAAACTCCGTGATCATTTCTTTTCATCTAGCTATCCTACTCAACTCGTAGATGTTGTTAGTGATGGCTTCAAGCACATTATTCTTGCAAATGATGTAGACTTGATTACAGAAGAGATAATGCTACCATTTCTTCAAGGAGAACATGAGGGCAAGGCATGATCTCTCCATGTCATTGTATCATTGTTCATAGGAAATTAGAGCATGGCCTAAGTAATAGACGGGATCTCGATTCCATCCTTACGTTTTTGGCAAAGCATTGATGCAATGGAAGAATCAGAGGTTGCAAGGTAGATGTACAAGGTTTTATTGCTTTGTGGGGGATAAACTGTGAGTATTTGAGTCAACCCTTTCTTTATGTTTTTGATTGCTTCCTGGCACTATTGAGTCCATTGGAAATGCACATTCTTTTGTAGTAGGTGTTGCATGCGTCTCAACCTATCCATTAGCTTTGCGATAAAGTGTCTAATGAATTGCAACCTACCTTGTAGACCACATAGTTCGATAAGGTTTTTTGGTGGTTGCATGTTAATTATTGCCTTAACCTTATCAGGTTCTACTCGTATCCCTATTTTAGAGACTATGATTTTTGCCCATTTTGACACCAAAGAGATACTTCTTTGGATTGAGTCTAAGGTCATGTTTGAGACAACGTTTAAGCACTAAGTCTAGATCTTTTGCATGTTGTTTAGTTGTTTTGGATTTAACCATGATATCATCAATGTAATCATTGAGAAAATTGAGCATGTAATCACTAAATATATATGTCATTGCTCATTGATACGTAGCGCCTGCATTTTTAAGACCAAACAACATCATCATATAGCAGAATGTGCCCCAAGGTGTAATAAAGATTATCTTGAGTTGATGTTCTATGTTGATTCTTATTTTATTGTATCCTAAAAATCCATCCATAAAGGATAACAGTGCATGCCCAGCAGTTGCGTCAACAAGTTGATAGATACTAGGTAGCGGGAAGTCATCCTTTATAGTGGTTGTGTTAAGATCATGAAAGTTGATGCATATGTGTATACTACCATTCTTCTTAGGGACTACGACAATGTTTGATACCCAATAGGAATAGTCAACGGCTTGGATGAAGCTGGCTTGGTAGAGCTTTGTGATTTCATCACAAACTGCTAACACCACTTCAGGTCTAACCTTTCATACTTTTTGCTTCACCAGTTTGACTTTTGCATCAAGAATAATGCTATGTTGGACAATTCAAGGGTCCAACCCTGGCATGTCGGTGTATGACCATGAAAATGTTTTTATATTGTCTTTCAATACTCTAGGGCACTTAATTTCAATGTTCTAGTTTCATCATTAGATGGAGTAATGGGGACTTCAACAAGAGGATCTTCAGTGATATTATCAGCCTCTAGATCTAAAGTCTTAGACACATTTTTAGACCAGTGCGATGTTTCCTGAGTGGAGGCTATTAAATTAGTATAAGTGGATGGGTCTAGATCCAAGGATTCTAGATTGATTGTCCTTTGTACTTTCTTATATGATCCACTGAGAAAAAATGTTGAAAATATTTTCTTGGTGGCCATGTGCTTGCTCTTGCCAATTTAAACCAGGAGCAAAGTGAGTGACATTTACTTGACGAAGGAGTTGTTAAATGTAAATGAGCATCGAGTAATTAATCTATGTACTGACGAAATTGTGGAATGTAGTGGTAGTTTAGCATCATACCTAGACCATATGGTAGTTTTAGGCCATACCGGGTCTTCCATGGTAGTTTTAGGTCATACCAGGCCAGTAACATTCATGTCATTTTGTATTATGGATGAGTGTATGGAGTATTATTAATTTCTATGTTTCGTGCAAACAATAAATTTATGGGATTTTCTAGTCTTATGAATTTTCATGCGTGCCATTCTATATTTTTTCTTTATATTTCCATCATTTTGTTTTGATTTTAACCTTTCTCCCCTCCCCCCTTCCTTTTTTATTTTTTGCTATCTTTAATATTTTGGACTTATTCCATGAGAATAAAATAAAAAAGGAATACCATGTAAGAATGAAACAAAGATGATGTAAGTGATAACATGAAAACAAAAGTTAACTATGGAACATGGTAAATTACATAAAAATAAAAAATAAAATAAAATAAATAAAGTGAAAGTGAACATGGGGATTAAAAAGGGGGTTTTGAGGTACAAGGGGCGTCACATTGTGTTAGTGTAAGTTCGTGGATGTGAGAGCGTGAGCACGCTATAGAGTGCAGCATGAACATTGACGTGAGTTGTAGTGTGAGTTATAGACCAGCAATGAAGGGCAAAGGGAAGAGGCAAGCGAGTCTAGTGTTCGTGAAGGAGAGTGAAGAGCTACTTCAACATCTCCCTCAAGCCAGAACTCTAGCATGGGATGGAACTCTATGCAGGTTTGTTTCTTCTTGTTTCTCTATCCAGTATTTTGTGCACAGCGTTAGTTAGCGCAGCGTGGTCTCTCATGGCCACCATTTTCCAATGCATTTCCAGCGCAATTTTTGGGTTTCTCTGCTGCGTTGGATTGAAGACTAAGATCATTTGCTATGTTTTTTTACTGTGTTTTGGGGCATCAAGGTTTATACTGGGGTTTATGACTTGCCGTATATTTTCTTTTTGGTTGTTGTCTTTTGGGCATGCATGATTACATCAAGCACGGTCAGATGAGAGCCAGTCAGAGTTTACGTTTTGCCAACTAGGGCACGCCTAGTGTAAGTTTCATAGGGCATGAGTTTCCAAGTCAAGCCCAGCATGAGCTTCCAGGGAAAGCCCAATGTCAGTTTCCAGGGAACGCTCAGCATGAGTTTCCAGGGCAAGCCTAGCATGAGTAACGTGGGTGTGTTAGAGCAGGCTTAGCCTTGGGATGGGCTCCTCATAAGCAGCATTTCCCTTTTTTTGGGTTTCTCTTCTTTTTTTTGTCAATTCTTTTCTTGATTGGCTTGTATACGGGCCATGGTGATTCCAATTTTTGCCAAGTTTTAGGTATCAGGAAAACCAATCAACCATGGAGAGAACCTGAAGTTCAGTCTCTACTATGAGGTGAACTAGTGTCTACTATGTGTTCATTTTAGGTTGCTTGTAATAAACTACTGTGTAAGAGATTTCGATGTACCCTAGCGAGTGTTAAATACACCAAATAAATATTGGTGTCTTTGTCTCATGGGGTGGAACTATATATTAAATATTATGTGTTTGGTTTATGTAGTTGCATATTATTTTGAGCACTTGAACTTTTTTTTACTTACCTAAGGTTTTGACTATATGCAGGGGGCTTAAACCCTCCCTCCTTGTGGTTGAGCACATTGGTGTACTTGCTTGGTTTGGCTCCTTTGGATCGAACGTACCTCCTCATGACATGCGTATTAGGCCTCATGTGATATGGTTCCATCCTGATGTTGGTGCATTTTTGTTATTCATTTTACAAAGTTTTAGCATAGTTATATGGTCTCATTTAAGTGAGCAGTTGGCCCGTGATATCGTTGAAACAATGTTGCCTGGATCTACACAAGACATACTTTCCTTCATTGCTGACATAGATGAAGGACTTTTTACAGTTGAGGGAGGCCCTCCTGAGGGTCCTAGGTCTACTCATCCCTTGACTCATGTATGGGAACTACCTACTTGTAGCCATCATAACAGTAGCAAAACACTTTTTCTAGCCTTTCCTGTTCACATGCTATTCAAAAATCCACCTGGGACAGTGTATAGAGTGGACAGGTATGCTCTTTTGTGTTTTGCTTTAATTTTTTTTTATTCTTTTAAAATTTTATCATTTTCTATGCATAAATATTCTTCTTCTATGTAGGCCTTGTTTCGATGAGCATGGGATGTGTGATGATGACGGTGGGCTTGCCTTAACGAGCACAGCATTAGAGACATTCATGGCAGGCCCCACTCTTCATGATGCAGTACTAGACTAGACAAGAGCTTCTATTGTTAACTACCCTAGGCAATTCTCAAGGGCTTTTGAACACTATCAAGTTCGTGGTTGGTTGCATGAGGATTGGTCTCCCAATGGGCTAATTCTTCCTCAAAGGGTTGATACTACACCTAATCTGCCTACCTTATTTACTAACTATAAATGATCACATTCTAGACTCCATTTTCTCTTTGTTTCATCATTGTCTACTATGTTTTTAACCTTTCACTCTATGTTTTTTTTTCTACAGTGGCGGTCTCCTCTAATGAACTTACTATTATATCAAGGTGTACTAAGGCCACTCTTCTTATGAAGTATGGGGAGATAGAATAGTCCCAATGATGGTTGTAGACGAAGGCCTCTAAGTTAATCATCAGCCATCTTATCTGTTTGGGTTTGATGGACTTGTTCACTACTCTGAATCCTAATGTTCCAGCAACTGAAATGGTTACCATTGTTGATTCTTTTAGCGATGATGCTTCTCAATTTACTATGCAGGTTTGAGGAGTTAAGGTGTCTTTCCACTTGACTGCTTTCTAATCTCTTTGGCATGCCTACGGATGGTGCCATGGTGGTAGTAGAGAAAGAAACTAAAGAAAGCCAAGTCATAAAGGAACTTGAAGATTGGTTAGCTGTGTCTTGAGGTCCCAAAGGTTTTGCCATGCAAAGTGATACCTGATCAACAAAGGTGAACTTCTTGTACCCCCTCTTTTGGGCACAGGTGTTCCCTAAATCTCTTTCTCAAGGAAAAAACCTTGGAATCAAGTCCATACATATCATACGTGTAGTCCTAGAGACAGGCATGCATTATAGTTGGGCACAATTTCTTGGGTCTAGCCTTCATGGAGAGATTGTTAGATTATGCTCAAACATTAATGCCAAGTCCCATTTCACATTTTCCTTCTTCGCAGGTTATCTACATAGGTTTGTCGAGTTTTTAGTAGTTTATGGGGATAACCGTTATGTATTGAGGGATTGTTCATAGCTATCTCACCCCTGGGTTTGCCACTTTTTTAACACTACCAGATCTCAGGACCCACCTGAAGGCATTGAAGAGTCAGTATCTATTACTACTGGGGGTGCTACTAGTCATTCTCATCATTCCCATGATAGCTTGGGATTGGAACCACCTAGACTGCACACATCTCCTAGAAGAGTTGAACGTTTGATTCATGAGACTGTCAGGAGATCTAAGGCGAAGGTGAAGAGAGTTGAATGCACAAGGAAGCCTACTCCAGAGGTGAGACAACCAAGAACGAAGAGGATCTGCTTTGTATTGCTAGAGGAGGATAGGTATTTTATTTTATTATTATATGTTTTATTGCATTTTAATTTATATGTTTATTAAATGTATGTATATACTATTTCATACTAACACTAGAATATTGGTGTGATCAGAGGAAATCCTCGAGAGGGAAAGAGAAGCCTTAGCCCCGATGGTTGAACTTGAAGTCATTGTCATAAGGCTAGAGGAAGAAGAAAAAGAGAGGGAAGAAGTGATTGAGGAACTCCCTGTCTCACAAGAGGAAGATGTAGCAAGCATCATGGGGACGAAGCTTGCTGAGGCTTTGGATGCACTTAAGCATTCAAGTGATGACAGGGGTGTTTTCGATGGTTTCTTCAATGGGTCCTTACACCTTGGTGATCCACGCAAGCTAACCAGCAAAGGGCTTTTTGGTATGTTCCTTTAGCTTGATCCACACTTTGTACCTTTTAACCTTTATGTGTTGCTTTTGATTATCCTGATTATTCCTAGCACCAAAAGTAGATGCTAAGGTCTCTGAGGTGCATACATCCCGGGTAGAGGTGTTAGGGTCACAGGCCTTGATTGAGGAGACTTCCCATGCTTGTCCAACATCTACTGACAAGTTAAGGCCATGACCTAAAATGCCCAATAAAATGGACTTTGTCATGGGCATTGTTAACAATGTAGTTACTCACCTACAACAAGCTCATCCAAAACTACGTATGTGTCTGTTACATATCATGCTAAGTGTCTAGGTTTATTGTGCTTCTTTGCATTCATTGTTAATTACAGCTGATTCATGTGTGCGGTACTTATACTTGTAGGTGCCAAGCTTCAATGGGATCCTTCTGGGGCTGCTCATATTGATGCTCTCCCTAAATTTCCAAGAAATATCAAACAAGTCCCTGGAAAGATTTACAATGCAATTTCTGGTTTCGTTGTACAAAATTCTAAGTCCCTCTGGACTTGTAGGCATTCAATTAAGCACTTATGAAATGAGGTGCACTCATTCAAGGAAACATTAGTGAAGAAGAGAGAAGAGAAGAGGGATCTTCAATCTTGTTATGATTTTGCTGCTGCTAGGTTTTCTTGTGATAGTACTTGGCACACGTCTGATATCACCTATGCGCATTACTAGACAATTTTGAATAACAAAGTTCAGGCAACATGGGATTTAGCTGAACAAAAGGCACAAATGGATTTACTAAATAGGAAATGCCATGATTGGAAATATTTTGCTGCTAAGGTACGTAAGTGGGGTCAAGATCAAAAGGATCACAAGCACCAGTACAAGAAGTGGTTAAAGGAGGAATCAGCTGAACATTGCTAGAAGGAAATGTTCATTGATGAACTAGGCTTACGTCCTGCTTATGATAGGTTTTCTGAGTGCACTGAAGTGGAGGAATCTCCTGAGAGAACCATTACCACCGCTTCTAGGGAGGCTTTGACAGGTATGTTCTCTCTTGAGCATCCTTCCTAGACCTCAGTGGACAAATGTAAAACCTTGGCCAGTATTGACCTTGCTCTAGAGGAGGATTGGGAAAATGTACCCAAGGAGGAGATTTTGTGAGGCTAGTCTAAGGCCCTCTTCTCCTGTGAGTGTTTTATTATGCTGCTTACTTTTGTATGGTTTTATCGTTTTTAGCGTTAGTGTTACTATTCTTCTAGGTTTTGTATTCATGAGTTGTTTTGTTATGCTTACATGTTTGTTTGTTTTTTTTTCTTTTCTGTTCCATTATAGGGACATAGTAATGATGAGGCTAGCCCCAGTGGAGCGAAAGTGGATGATGTGGAGGATTTTTGGGGCCAGCCCCCTCCTAGTACTGATGTGTGAGCTAACTGTTAGTCTAGCTTTAGCTACCAAATGTTTTGGATTTTTTATGTCTAATGGAAATGTATGAGGATAGATGTGATGATATGGATTTAATCATGGCATAATGTGTTGGTATTCTATTGCTATGTTGAAGTTCAATATTATATATATATACTTTTTTTTCTTGTTGTTTTTCTTATTTTCTCAGGTATATTTTGAACATATGCATGTAGCTGAATGTAAAATGAGATTCCAAAATGTAGAACAAAATGTAAGGAAAATGTTTGTAAAAAGAAAAGTAACAAGAATGCATGAATTGAAATTGCAACTTGTGACATGTAAATGAAAATTTGACATAACGTAACGAGATTTTGTAAACTTGCAACATACTGAGCTCTAGTTTAAGGCCATTTCGGGCCGTGCACATCAGTTTAGAGTCATGGTGGACCATTGCATATATGTTGAAAAAAAGAAAGAGTGATTACTAGTTTTAGGCCATAGCAGGCCGAAAGCGATAATAGTTTTAGAAAACTTAAAAGGAACCGGCCATTTCTGACCATGGCTAGTTTAATGTCATTGTGGATGTTCGTTGGTAGTTTAACGTCATACCAGATGGTCGGTAGTTTAACGTCATTCTAGACGCTTGATAGTTTGCCCTAGTTATTGAGTTGTTTTTCTATTCTTTGTAGTTTGACGTGAGGGGTGGGGCATGTAGGTACAATCTTATACTCCCCTTCCCCTTCACTAGAGATGTAAAAAGGTAGCTCTGACCAAGAGACATCAGCAGGAATGGCTCCTATGTCTATGACATCTAATGCTTCCTTAGTTCTAGTAGGATAATGGTTTAATGGTTGGTTCGTGTCTTGAAGTGCGCTCATGGTTTCTTGTTTAGGCTTAGAGAACTCAACCTCTAATCCTTGATCCATTCCCAAGCACGAGGAAGTGAGTGACGTTGTCATGTCCCCGTGTATGATGATTTCATCACCCTCATAAGGTAGGTGGATTTCTTGATGGATTGGTGAGGATACAGCTCTAATTTGAGCTAACCAAGGTCATCCTAGAATTAGATTGAACCCCAGCATTTCATCAACCACTACGAATTTAGCCGATGTGAGGAACTGGTCCCCTACTATGAAATCCAAGGTAACCATGCCTTTTACCATGACACAGGAACTACTGAAGGATTTTAAAAAGGAAGTTGTTGTGGCATGTATTTGCTCTGTAAGATCCAGTTTTTTGATGATAGGAAAGGATATTATGTTTTTTTCTACATCGTCATCGACATGCACCCTACGTATCTTGAAGTGGTTGACTTGTATTATTATGAACATAGGGGCTATAGTAACCTCTCTAGTTTTCTCATCTTTCTTAATATCATTGGCACAAAAGTCTAGGGATGTGGGCCTCGATTCTTGAGGTTGTGGGGACAGTACTGCATAAATGGATGGCTCATCTATGGGAAGGTCCTTGATAATAGGAATTGAAGTCAGCATATGCACAAGAGCTTCTTGATGTACCAATGAGGTCATTACTAGATCATACAGGCTTAAGGAGGTGTTCTTTTGTTTCAAAGCCTGTGTGACTTGGGTCAATGCACTCACTAGATCCTTACCACTTGGGATGCTCTTGTCTGTGGAGAATTTGTCCATTTGACCCAGCATTCATATCTCTTGTTGAGGGATTCTTGTGTTAGTAACTAGGGATGTTGAGTTTGGGACATTGATAGTGCCAATATCCTTGTCTCGACGACTTGTGCTAAGCTCACTGGTGGATGGAACCATAGGAACAACGTTTAGCGGTATGGGCTTTGATGGTCCCAATTTGTGCTCATGATGTTCATTTTCTAAGCACTCTCTTGTCATCCTGTCAACAACGTGCTCTGGCAAGGGTCGCGGGGGAACTGTAGGGGGTTGCATGTCAAGGTGTTTTGGCACAATAATCACAAAGGGAGTGGGTCGGGTTCTTGATGGCATGGTTGCTATGTGACAGAAGGAGTTATGTGAATGACGAATGATTTTGTGGTGCAGGGAATGTGTGTATGAAAAAAGGGGTTTGGGGAGGTGTTGAGGTAGATGTAGTTTTAGAAGGCTTGCGAATTACAAAAGGTTTTAAAGGGATGTCTTGTCCACCGTCCACATAGATAGTGTTAATCACATATGGTGTGTCCTTAGTATTGAGAGGATCCTTGTAGACCCCCATGGGTTGGTTTTGGGGCTTTCCTAGGTTTGCCTCATCAAATACTATTTCACCCCTATCAATCATGCACTGTATATCTTTTTTTAAGGTGAAGTAGTAGTCAGTTCCATGCCCACATCATTGGTGATATTCGCAAAACCTGTCCAACCCAAAGCCTCTTGGAATGGGGGGCTCATCGGCTATTGCTAAAGTCTGTTTTTTAGCCAACTCATAGAATCAATCGTGTTTTTGGGATGCCACAGGGGATATTTGTTTGTGTTTCATTAACCTAGCCCTTAGAAGCTGATCTAATAATTGTGAAGGCTTCATAGGCAAGGGTGTGTATTAGGTAGGATCTTTTCATTTAAATGTACAAGTGGGATCCATGTTTGTGGTTTTAGTTGAGGAAGATTTAGGTGTAGGCGTAGATGTGGTTGTTTCATAGATGGTTGGAGCAATGGGTTGTTTTCCTTTCTATCTTGAATTGTTAGGTTGGCCTATCTCCGCCATCACTGCTATCATCGTTTTGGATTTATTCTTATCCTTCCTCATATGTTGGCTCCTAAAGGCTAAGTAAGCTAGGTTGTTACTTGCTTACACCACCTCTTCTATGTTCTTAACCTTTTTGAATGCTTGACTCAAAGTGCTGGCACTCAAATAATAAAGTTTTGATTTAATGAAGTCATTCACGGCAACCTTAAGGATGGTAAGAAAGTATGTCTTAGGGATGGGCTTGTGAAGTTCATTCAAGGATGCGCTCCACCTTTGGATAAATTTTTGTACTAGCTCTAATGGCACTTGTTTAATATAAATTAGACTATCTAGTGTGGCTTTAGGCTTTAAATTATATTTGAAATGGGTAACTAACTTATGTAACAAATCCTCTAGAGAGGATATGAAGTTACCGAGTAAAGCTTGGTACCAATCTAAGGCTTCTCCTATTAAGGACATAGCAAATACATGTAGAATTACATGAGGCTAGGCCTAAAGCAATAGACATTCTAATCAAAATGTTACTAGATGGGCATTTGGATCTCCCTCCTCATTATATTTAATTAGTTGAGGTAATGAGATTCCTAATGGTAAGGTTAATAGTGGAACTAAAGGGTTGCTTGGGTCATCTTGGTAGAACTCCAACAACTTGACTTCCTCAGTGTTTACAACTTTAAGGTGCTTTACCTCCTTAGTTAATGAGTGCATCATTTTCTTTGTGTTTTCCCACTCTTGGGCAGTAGGCAAACCGGCTAGTTGAGTAGATTGCGATTGGTAGTAGTTTGATTGTTGCATTTTCTATGGAAAGGGAGACTGCTGGATTGTTGGTTGTTTTGGTGGAGCAACATTTAGAGATGGGATTGCAGGGTGTGGTACATTTTAGTGAGTAGGTTGGTATTGTTGAATAGCTGGTGAAACCCACTACCTAGCCATAGGTTGTGAGGTGACACCCTGAACGTGTCAAGCTGAAGTAATCAGAGGTGCTCCATGGGTTTGTACTTATGCTATGTAGTGGGTGGATGTGGAAGCTGGTATAACTAATGGCATCCCAATTACTTGAGGTCAGAAGATTAATTCTGCATTAGTTTGAGGAGGAGGTTGTTGGAAATGTACTTGCGGAGGAGAGGGTAATGTGGTGACTAGAGTTATGATGGAGATGGACGTATCAGATTGAATGTTGGGCATGGATAAGGTGGGAATGGAAGCAGATACTTCCTATACAGAAACCAATACTTGAGTGTTTTTGGATAAAGGAGGAAGTATCATTTCTTCCAAGAAAGGTTGGAATGATGGGTTTGTATGGGCATGAGGACTAATGGTATGGTATGAATCCTCATTCTTAGATTGGAATGCAAGGTCGTCTTCCTCATCGCCGCTCTGAGGCTCTATTGGAGGAGGCTACAAGGTTTGATTCCTTACCATGACAAGCTAATATATGAGTCAATGATGGGGCTCAGAAAGGGGGATCATGTCAAATACTGAGGGAGTGAACTCACGACCTCCCTTGTAAATGGGCTCATAGTTTGACTTTGCTTCTCTATCTATGTGATCGATAGGCAAGTTGGCTTGAATCTTCACACAAATGAAGTTATATTGGTCTAATGTGAGGATTGTGTAAGTAGGATCCTTGCCCTGTAGCCTAAGTGACTTACGAGTTGGACCTTGAGGGTTTCTCTTCAATGACAGTTATGGGTTCTATCGCAGTCACAGGGTTTGAGGTCCCAGCCCCAAAGTTAGAGATCTACAGCATTGTTGTGTTGATCTAGGAAGATTCCATAGTGGCATGAGTAAATTGGGCTTGACAAGCCATGCATGAGTAACCTAGGCTTGACAAGCCAAGCATGAGTAAGCTGGCTTGACAAGCTGGGTGTGAGTAAACTGGCTTCACAAGCCGAGCATGAGTAAGCTGGCTTGACAAGCTGGGTGTAAGTAAACTAGCTTGACAAGCCAGGCATGAGTAAGCTGGCTTGACAAGCCAAGCATGTACCAGGCAAGATGCAGGTTGCAAGTACTGAGAGGAGCTCGCTATGATCGGTCGATGGTGGTGGTGGGAACATTACTTGGTAGGCTATTTATGAAACAACTTGTTTAAGCAACATGTGTATGTTGTTTAGGTTGTGACGATGCAGCTGTAGAGTTTGAAGTGCTGGCCATAACGTAAGAGTTTTGCAGGGTTGTACACCTGATTAATTTAGCATGAGCAAACTAGGGTGGGCTTGAGCAAGCTTAGCTTGAGTTCGACACCTGGTCTGCGTAGTGTTTAAAAGGTAGCATGATCAACGTTTTAATGGTAAGCCCTCCTTCTAGTGCCAATTTACTATGCTGACCAAAATCATCGATGTGAGGCTAGAAGGGAAAAACAAACATCAAAAGATTGCTAGAGAGACATAGCCAAGCTTGCCTTTGTGTGAGGGCAAGCTAAAAAAAATAAAGGCATAGTGCCTTGGATGGTCTACATGCAAATCAACCAAGGACTTCCCCAAGAATAAGCTATGGCTTGCGCTGGGGTTATCGTAACTGGTGACATACGAAATGTAAATAAAGCGTAACTGCAACGACATATACAGAAGCATAAAATAGATCAAAAATAGAGCAAACTATGTAATGGAAGGAAATAATGAATTGTATTATATTTCTTAACAAGGATGTGCCCTGGTCAAAGCATAGTTGCATGTGTGGATGGCAAGTCAAGCCCCAGAGTGATGTGTTTACAAGTGCTTGGATGCTAGGAGTCACATGCGCCTAAGTGTCCAAAGTTGCTAATTGATGCTCCCAAATCCATCAACCTCCAAAATTGCCAACCCCGTTTATGTGAATGGACAGGGTATTTATAAGGTTGGGCTAGGCTTGGGTGCTGAATTCATGGATGAGATCAATGGTTGAGAGATGAGAGGGAAACGGATCATGTGATAGGTGTTTGATGGCCAACTGCGTGTGAATTGGACGTGAGTAGGTAGGCTACGTTCTTGACCAAATGCACTATATCTTACAATGTGTATTTGCTTACACAAGCTAGCTTACACCCATAGAAGCAAATACAATTTGGAGCATAAGAGCTTGACAAGCTCAGAAATGGTGAAAATTTACAATAAAAAAGATAGTGTACAACAAAAGAATGAGTCCAATTCACTTGGAACTTCTCAATCCATGGATTGACTGCTGCAAGGTGCCGATGTGAGTGGTTTTGTGGCTATTTGAGGCATTTCTATTTTACAAAAGTTTCCAGTGAGTTTATTTGTCTTGGCATGTCCTTAGTGTGTGTTTGGCATGTTTTTGACTAGGCATGATCAGTACTCACACTAGACTCACGTTGCCAACGTGAGCTCAGCATGACCTGAGTGTGACCTGAGCATGAGTAAGATGAAAATGATACATTTCACACCCAATTTTGATCTTTGAAGCCTATTCTTTGAGTGCAACAATTTCCTGAATATGGTTGACCTTGAGAGTGAACTGCATGTTGAAAATTGAGCTTGGGTGTGCCTCGATTAAACCACTTTTGATGGCTCACGCTGGGCTCACGCTGACAACGTGAGCTGAGCATGACCTAAGTGTCAGTAACAAAATATTTGTGATTTTGGAGCTAAAGTCTATAATTCTAAAGGTTGGGACTTGAAGTAGTCATCAATGGGCCTTGAGGATGACTTACACCTTCGAAGTCAAAACATTTTGACTCGGTTTTAAGGCTCTTGGAGTTTGTTCACGCTGGGCGTCATTAGCACTCATGCTGGACTCATGTTGCTAGCATGAGCTAAACGTGACTTGAGCATGACCTCAATGTGACTAAGAAAATTTGTGCAATCTGGTCCAAAATCCAAACTTCTGAATGCTGAAACTTGAAGTGGACAATAGTGGCCCTGTGGAGATGACTTACACCCTTATATTGGACCATCTTTGACTTGATCTTGAAGTTGTTGGAGTTGCTCACGTTGAGGGAAAGCCCAGTGTGATCAGGCCTGGCTTGACAAGCCTAGTGTGAGCTCCATGCCTTAGTCAAATTTTTGCCTCCCAAAAGCTCAAAAGGCTTTGATTTGTTCTTGTTTCATAGTGTTAGGCCAAAATTAGTGGTGTTTTAGCATGAAAGAATTAATACTAAAGGAACTAAATGAACAAGAGGTGGCATAAGTAAGAGTATCAATGACTATTAAAAGAAAATAAAGCCTTGCATATAAATAGATAAATAAGAAGTGTGTTCATTCAATAGATAAATCTAGAAGAGCTATTCCAAGATTTTGTAAACAATGTGATAGTGACCACACTGAAAGAATAGTAGAGAGTTCCACAAGAAAAACTTGCAAAAGGAGGGAATGATAATGGTAACTTTCTAAAAGAGATCAAGGCCTATGAAGAGGAATGAACAAATATTCTATCAAAGATCCCCATCTTAACATTTGAGAATTTAGGCGTACCCAACCTAAGTTTGGAAGAAATAAAAGAAAGAATACTAGAAATGTATAAAGGTATCCAAGGTAAATCTTGTTTGTAATTTATATTTTAGAAATTATTTCTTACATAGAAAGCTATACTAATCTTTGACTATTTGTGATGTTAATGTAGATCCAAGAGAAAACAACCAAGGAACTACTGCAACAATAGATCCAACTCCAATATAAGTTGATAATGAAAATGAAGAGGAGCTAGCTACTAAAGATAAGGATCAACATGGAGGAAAATACAATAATTGCAAAACATAATTTCAAGTTTGAAAAATTTTGTAAGTTATCAAGGTCTAACATAACATTGATTTTGTAAGTGAAATTTTTGCTAAGTGTAAAAATAAAGTGAGACATCAATTATTACAACATTGATCAAATGTATTCAAAATGTTTTTGAATTAATAAAAATTCATTTTTCTATGCCATTCCTTGATTTTTTATTATGTTGTGTTATAATAGTTTAGAAATGACATGAATCTAAAAGCATATTCTATTATGTCTTGCTATTTAACTTTGTTAGTTAATCAATAAGTAACAAAAACCAACATAATAGGAAGAAAATTTATGATAAGAAAAAGAAGGCAGATATGTAATTTTATCCTAACATGTGCTACTAGATGTCTACTATTTGCAAACAATAATCAGGTGCTAGTTACTAAAGAAATGAAAAATAAGAAAATTGATATTTAAGTAGCTGACTTTATGTAATTAGTAATGAGCTTACACATAGCAGTATAAGAAGGATGAGGTGAAGTCTACTTCTTAGTGGATGTAACACCCCACTCTACCACACCTGGCTAACATGAAGTAATGCCTAAGATCACTAGTAATAACATAACAAAAGCATGAAAAATTGGAAACTCCCAGTGCATGAAAATACATTAGAGATAAACCACTTTATATATATATATATATATATATATATATATCGCATAATCAAACTATAGAAAAATCCATGCTAAATCAAATACCAAGTATATACATTAATTTATAAAACTACATATCTCTACATAAATCAAAAAAATTTCCTACTTTCATAAACTACAAAACATAAACATCATATACATAAGAGTATAGTGAGGATCATGCAAATATGAACAATCTATAGAAAATTATACATGAAGATATATATCAAACAATCCCTAAATAGATCCTTCTCCTTAGCTCTCTAAGTGCTCCCCTACACCCCTACAACCTCTACTTGTAACTAAATAAAATTAGTATAAAACTTAGTGGGAAGCCTTTATCCTTCTCTTGCTAGATAATCAACAAGTACTACATTGGAGGAGAGGAATTGGGTACAAAGCAACCTGCATCAACTATCAATCTCACACACACTCTAAGCAACACATGTACATATAATATCACACATAGAATGGCCATAATATCTACTAAAGCGAATGGCTAGATGACACATGGTCATAGATATAATCACTATCAATCATACTTAGCACCACCCTACATGCATTTCCATAATTATTTCATGCATTTGTATCCATACCATACCATCAAGAATCACATAAATCACACATTCATAGAACAACCACAAGATATAATACCATTACTATGACTTACAAAGCAATTCTAGCGTATACATAATCCATGTAGTTACTATACCAACATATACACATAACCCATGTGATTGCTAGCATATCTACACTCAATGTAGCATGTGAAATATTTCCATGAGCACTCATAATTAGTCATTTACCTATAGGTCTTTTATTAGTCTTTTATTTCTCAACTAACACTAGGGTTCATCAACATGTAACTTGCAAATACTAACCTTTTGGAGGTCTAGCTATAGAAACGTACACACCTGTGCCACATACCAGTTGTAGGTATGAACACACCTACACTTTCTTACTCTTAATATGAGGCCTAAGAAAGAAGCCTCATTAATGCATCATAGTGAGGATCAATCCATAACTACCTCCAAGGTACCTCATCACCAATTGGTCCACATGCTTATGCTAGCATCACTTATCAACAACTACTACAATCGTCATTGCTAAAACATGTACCAATAATCTAGGCTAGCTTAATTCATCACATGTTATAATCACAACATATCTAAAGTAACCATAACATGACCACATATATTCATGCCTAACCGTCACACACACTTCGTGAAGATAACACCACAACATGACATAAGAAAATTTTTCACCACCAAAATACTTCTTAAACTACATATAATTTCATAAAAATATCCACCACTATAACCTTCAAAATGATAGATACAAAAAGATAAAACAAATTTCATAATTGGAAAGTACATAAGAAAATGATCCCAAAAATACCAATTTAACATCAATTGAACTTCTAAATACAAAGTTATGTGCATTCCAAGTTTATTATTAAAAAATAAATAATAATATTTAATTATGTTAAGACCTAACTAAACTCCCTAGAAGCCCTTAAACCAAAACCATACATAGAATACATAATATTAATATCACACTAATCATTACAACATCATAACCAATTTCCATACATCTCAAAGCATTCAATTCGTTACATACCATATCATGCATAACCCATAAAACATAATTACAAATATGATTATCCACAAAATTTATACATATAAACTTAGTATTTAACCTATTCACCCCACATGTCCACTTTGCATGGTCATATACACTAATCTAGTACCAAAATAGAGGGAAAAGATAAAGACTATCCACCATTAAAATTTGCTAAAGTAGAAAGTCTGAAAAAAAGTATAAAATCCTTAAAAATCTAGTAAGAGTTGATTTTTCTCCAAACCAATCCTCTTCTCATATAAACATTTTCACAATGATCCTGGTTTAGAGTAAAGAAAAATCTATTCACAAAGTTAAAAATCTGAAAGAAAAGTTGAAGATAAAAGAAATAGAATAAATAGAGGAAAAATAGGCTTGAAAATAGGTTTCTATTTCAAAGAGAAACAAAACAAAAGCCCAATGCCTAAAGCAAATAAAAGGTAGCAATTAAAAGAATGGAAAAATGGTGGATAATAGGGGAAATGTGATGGATTAAACATAATACATTTTATGCTTTAACTAATGCATGAAAGCTTTAAAAAAATACAAGTAATGTTTTCTTTTGACTTTTCACTTACGTGATACATAAGCTTTACATTAATTTTACTTTTTATATAATAACTTTTTTAAAAAATGCAAAACATTTTATAAGTTCATACTCCATTTTTTCCCATTAACTAAAACTTTGTAATTCAAAGGCATAAAAAAAACACATCGGGACTCTAAATCAAAATTCATTTATCCATATCAAACACACTACACATCCACATGCTAAAATCACAACCAGACATCACATAGCATAGCACTAAAATTAAAATGCCTAAATACTGAAATCAAATATAAAGCATAAATACATATTGAATAGTTTCTCTTATAGTCCAATCTATCACCCTTGCTAGCCACACCACCTCTCTAATACATAAACAAGACCAATGTATATAATCATGTTAGTTAAGCATGTAAAGGCAACATAATCATATCATAAGAGCTAAAGTATAATAACATATAAAGTACAACCATAACAAACTAACTTATCCCTAATAATCCATTGTGATCAAACACACAAATATAAATCAAAATCGTAATGTAGTACTCAATGCCTATGAAAGAGATCTAACAATAGAGGAGATATCAAGTTCTTTGAAGCCTAAGTTAATGAACTTAACATCAGAGATACACTCATTGTTTAAATCTATTAAGTCCTTAGTAATAATAGAATTTTTAGCGAAGGAAGGGATTCTAGAATTTTTTTGTATCTTCAACTTTAATATTAGCTAGTCTATCATAAATCTGAAAAGCTTGAATCTCATGATCCAAGTAAGAGATTCTTGAAACTTGTGTCCTAGTGAAAATGATCACCTCATGATCTCAAAGAGGAAAGTATATTTCCTAATGAATAAGAGATAAGACTACATGATGCTAAGCTAACCAAGAGTGTCCTAATATTTTTTTCACTTAGACACTCATGTATAACCATAAAGAAGGCTTTAAACTACACAGAATCACCTACTATGAATGACAACCTAATGAAACCTATAACTTCAAATTGTGTACCATTAAAAGAAATAAGGTTTGTTATAGTTTCATTGAATGTTACTTGATCATGAAGACCAAGATGTTTGATAATAACTCATGTGATCACATTATATCTTGCACCATCATCAATATGTACAAGAGGGATAACAGCATTAGGTGATACTTTGATAGTTATTTAAGTCAATTTTTAACATATATCCCCAATCTTCAACTTAGTCTTGATGTTTTCACCATGGAATTTCAAGTTATCTAATCCATAGTCATGGACTTGAAGAAAGGATGAGATGCACTCTATGTGGACAAGAATATTACTTGGAATCACAATCCTCTTAAGAACATCATCCAGAGAAGCATGATGTTATTTGGAAATTTCTATGACATCATATAAGGATAAGTTAATTTCTATGGAGTGAATAATCATGGTCATTTGTTGTAAAAATTTGTTATTTATTATGTGAGAAGTATGTAGAGCAGATGCCACTATAATTAGTTATATGGAATAGGATGTAGATGGAAGACTACTTGAAGAAGTAGATTCGCTTTGTAGCAAGCTACTTGGACACATTAGCAACCTTTTCTTTCTACTTATTTGACTAGGATCCATTAGTCTAGAAATTGCAAGTACTGATCCTCATCTAAGGAGATGGAAAGGGTTTTTGATATGAGTAGGATGTAATGCGTGAAGGAACATTGTGGTTTAGAGGGATAATATGGCACAGGATGAAAGTAGGAAGGACAAATAGACTAAGAAAGTATACGAATTATTTCAAGTTAACATCAATTTGGATGGTGATGTTAGGAAGTAAGGGTAGCATGGTAAGAATGTGTAGATGAATAATATGAGTGAGATTTTTTATTATGAGTTTCTACATTAATGTAACATAGTATGTTGAAAGATTTGGTAGATGATGATGAAGGATTTATATAATTTAACTAGCAAATCACATATGACTTCTTAGGTGATGAAAAATGTCATTTATGACCTTTATAGTTTGATGACTGAATGACATATGGTTTCTTTGATAGAGAATAATAAGAATTTTATTCTATCTTGAAAGCTAAAATAATATTACCATTTTCCAAAGGATCTTAGAAAACTTCTAATTACTAGTTATCCAAATGCATGGTGGATGACTCATTTTCGACTACTATTTTATTCTTATCTATGAGATTTGGTGTATCATCATTTAGATTCCTATAGTTATCTTTGTCATGACCAGTAGTTTAATAATAGTAGTAGTTATAACAATCCATATTTTAGTAAAGATTGTAGAATGGTTGAGGATGGCTAATAATATTAATTTCTATATGTATAATCAATTTCTATTAGGATATGATAAAATTTTATTACTCATGTTTACTTATTTTTACCATTAAGCATGATTAATGATTTTTACCTATCACTGGTGTGCACTAACTGGTGAATGAGTTATGGGAAGTTCTCATGAAGGCTATGGCATGGGCATGGTATGGCTATGATGGCATGCAATGTGATTTATCCATGTGATTTGTAATTTTAATTTTAACTTAGTTATTGCTTAGATTAAGGGAGAGAAAGGTGATGAGTCACATGGGTATTAGAGGTAAATGAGAGAGGGTAGCTAGGTCACATGGGTTGGGGGTAGAAGGAGTAGGGAAGAAGCCTTTAAGTACCACACACTCCCTTAACCCAAAGCATTCTTACCTCTTAGCTCTTAGGTTGGAGGGCTACTAGGTTGGAGGATTGTAAGGAGCTTTTTGATCTAGGGAGCACATGAAAGGACTCAAGTAACTAAACCTAACAACATTTTGAATGAGTAATCTTGGCCTTCTTTTCTTGATTGTTGCATTTCACCAAGTTTTGCATAGATCAGAGTTGGGTTTTGTTCTAATCGATGGAAAATCTTGTAGATCTAAAATATTTAGTAAGGGTATTATTGCCACATTCTAAATCTAAATTTTCATTACTAGAGTTGTTGATTTTTCCTAATTTAAAGTACTTCCTATGAATTTTTCCTTTTGAGGACTTAGGATGATTTGCATAGGGCTTGGTAAAAATCCCATAGATCTCTCTCTATTTAGAATCTGGTTATGATATACCTATTATTTCATTTCCTTAGAAATTATCTACAACTTTGATGAGGAATCATATCATAATTCATGGTAGATAAGGTGTTGCATGTTGTTTTTTTAACATTGTCTAGAATCGTAGCAATTTCAATAGGGTCTAGGGTTAAAGATATATCTCTGATTTATTGTGACTCTAATTCTAAAATTTTAATATGATAATTACAACATATATACTGTCTAGATCCAAGTAGAATCAATGGAAATTAGCATGTGTGGTTAGAGTTATAGTTTCATCTTTAGGGTTGTTTGAGTTTGTTTGAATTTATCTAGAAATTTGATACAGAGATTCATCTATTAATATCTACATACCTGTAGCTTAGTTCCTTCTAAAATTTTTATGATCCTTAGATGTGGATGTTCTATATCCAACTAAAGTGGGAGTGTAAAAGATGATCATTTGATAAAGTTATATGAGATTTACTATCAATCACTCTTTCTGTCTCTGTTTTTTATTCTTATAATGTTGGACTAATATCTATTACTGTGAATTTTTAATTGTTTAAATATTTTTTTAGTAACTAACTATGGATATTATCCTTCATTTTAATCATTAATTAAGAGAAAATTCATTGGTATGTGTGAGTTCTAAAAATTTTATTATGGTTTTTCAGTTTGCCTATTATCTTGTGTGAGATGTTCAATTCTAGTGAAGTTGTTGGGAGATGTGTAGCATTTTTTAATTTTGATCCTTGGCATGCTTTATCTCTTTTGAAGTTATTGTTGGATATTACCCATTACAAATTGTTGAAGGGATATAAATTTTAATTGATTTTAAATCTTTAGATATTTGGGACTTGTATTTTGTTGAGTTTGGTCTTGTGATTAAGTGTTGAAATTTTGGAGGATTTGGATCTATTGAATTGACTTTGTTGGATTCTTGGATCATTGGATTTGTTGGGAAATGCCATATTGTTGATCTTGGAATTGTTGTAGAACATATTAGATTTTGGGATTTTGAATAACATGTTGGATTGATGGTCCTTTTGTTAAAATGATGTTGAGTCCCTTCACCATCAATGTTGGTTTGCCAACTTTTGATGATTATGAGAATGGTTGGATGATGCCATGGTTTGATTGTTTGTTATGTGTTTGGATGATGAAGCTAGCACCGAGTTTGTGCCTGACTAGAGATGAGGATCCCTAGACTTTATTTTTTGATTAATCACCACTATTAGTGCACCAATGTGGCTCTCGCTATAGGCCCTATCTAACAAGAGAGGGTGATCCATGACTCATTGGTCTTGTTTGTTTGGTTCCTCCATAATGCTAGAGGTGGTTATCCATAGGGACACCTCTAGCATCGACATGTTTGGAAACCTTGGTGGAGATCCATAGGGACCACCTTGATTCAAATCTTGGTGGGGATCCACAAGGACCATCTTGATTCATTAAGACTAATAATAAATCTATGTGCATGGTAATTTGATATTTTTTTGGAAACTTTAATTTGGAAATTTGAAAGTATTCATGACAACTTGATATACAATTACATTGAGTGAGATGTGTGATAGCCTTCTTGTTTGTTTAGTTGATGGGAGAAGTGGATAGATGTTGGTTTTGGACCATTGGAATTGTCAAATGAATTAATCCCATACTTTTTGGATAATTGTTTGGCATTGGATTTTTGGCATGTTTGTGAATCTTCTTATTTTTTTTTCCTGAATGATCTTGAATGTTTATGGTGGTTGTGTGTTTGGATATGCTTTGCATTGATTTTTTTCTAGGTTGCCATGCTCTACCTAGCCCCCATGAGACTTGTCCTTGATTCAATCAAAAGATGGTGCCAAGACTACTCACTCAATGGTAGCTGATATTTTTGTTTTATGTACAAATATTTTGGGTTGGCAAGAGCATGGAGTACATGTGGTACCTTTGAGATGTTCATAGCACAAAATGAAATTATATGCTATTTGGAATTATAACTACTATTTCATAAGTAGATGAATATTAATTCGATTAACATGCTTAGATTTTTGTATGGACTATGATTTATGTAGTGATAATGAGAACTTATCATAATTCTTTATGTAAGATGTTTTGGATGAGATAATTATGTAATTTAAAATGTTATTAATGTAATATTTCTTTTAGTGGACATTTATAATTTAAAATACTTGTATACATATTCATCTTAATATTAAAAGATATAATTTCTTTTCATGATCTTATCTTTTAATATCTTCTTCCTTTTGGTTATGGCTTAACCATGCTTCCTTTCACTGTGTTAGAACAAAACTATTTCATTACTCTACCATGACCAACCTTTGGTACCTATTGTTACTCCACGTAATGCTCTTTTTCCTAAGGATAGGAAGGAGGGTGTTACAGAAGTATTTCAAGTAGTCATAGCACTTAGGCACTTTAGGATCTCCTTCTTGCTTCTTAGAAGAATCCATCACTATTAGCTAAATGCAATGATAACACACCCTTTCCTAATCAGAAACTTAATTTCTATTAAGTTGACCATCATTGAGAAGGTTGTTAATGAGTAGAAAATACCTCATGGATATTTTTGTATATTGATTCTTGTTTCTTTAAGGCCTATGTTGCTTATTTGAAGAAGATGAAGTTGAAGGAGCACTACCTTACCTCTTTGAAAAGGAAGAGACATCCTAGGATGTTGTTTTCCCTTTTTCTTGCTTCACAGTTTTGTTATCTCTATTGCAAATTGAAATAAATTCTTAGTTACCACACTAAATAGTAACTTCCTTAGAATTTCTAGTAGAAAAAAGGCATCATTCAAAAAATGAGACTTAGGATAAGCCATTCTTCTCTAAATGTAATCAATTACTACAACTTTAGAAATATCTTGAAGATGACATTCCTCCAAATTAGTTGATGCTGATATCTATTCAAAAATGAATTTATCAGTGGATTCATTTGGAGATTGCTTGATATCTACAAAGGACATAACACTGCTACTTTGAAGCACATTAAATTTAAATCACTCAATGAAGGTATCCAGCAACTATTCCAAAGAAGCAATGGAATTATGGGTCAAAGATCTATACAATTCAAGTGCTCTTACAAAAAGTGATTTGGAAAATCACCTAAGCACAATATAAGAATAGGAAGCAATAAGCATGCACTTATTTTTGAATGTGACTGAATGATTCATAGGATCTCCTATTTCATCATTGTATTCTATGAAATTTGGTAGTGAGACATTTGGGCAAGACAAACATAGAAATTAATGAGCATATAGAATGATTTAGAACTAGATCCAAACAAATAGAAGAGCCTCCTTGCATAGCCAATACCTTAGCTTCCTTATTGATGAAACGCGGTTTTCACTAGGCCGCGATATCGCGT
>MNCI01023302.1:409703-439003 GCA_015680685.1 Gnetum montanum | reverse complement strand
AACCCCTATTTGCAACCCGAAGTATGCTTGACATTAGAGAGGCAGTTAGGATTCCCACAAGGCATTTGAAAGACAGTAGGATCAAGCGTTTGGATATAAATAATATCCCACGTTTTGAAGGGGGATACAACGCTGATCCTCAACATCATTTACAGGCATTCCACGACGCCTGTGCCTTGCAGAACATAGACAATGAGTGGCAGAAACTCAAGTTGTTTCCAAGGACACTCATTCGAGAAGCGGAAAGCTGGTACCGGTCCTTAGAACCGGAAACCATCAGGAGGTGGAGTACGATGCTTGAACTGTTCAACAACAAATATCAAACGTACTCCAGAGTGTCCAACTTGCGTAAGCAGATCCAAGGCTGGAAACAAGGAGCTCATGAATCCTTGGATGCTGCCATGGCCCGTTATTACACATTGCTACATCGTTGCCCGGGCCATGGGTACGCTAGACGGGATCAACTTCGCCACCTCGTGGATGGGCTACGAAATGAAACGAGAAGAACTCTTGGGACTTACGCCCAAGGGAGACTCTCTCAACTAAGAGCCCATGAAGTTGAAGTATTGTTGGAACAAGTAGCACAAGAAGAGGGTGAGCTACGGAAAAGAGAAAGTGCGGAGGAATACAACCGCGATCCCTCCCTTCGCAAGAAGGGAGTGAAATTCTGTGATGAGGAGGATGAGTCACCACTCGAAGAGTTGGTGAACAGGAAGACCACGCCGATCCAGAAGTTAACAACGGAGGTATCGGCCAAGGTAGACCAAATGTGGGATTCCTTAGACTCACGAATAGAAACAGTTTTGAAAATCGTAGAAGAGTCTAAGGATGCGCGAAGTAGTGATAAAGGAAAAGGCAAGCGGAGAAACTTTAACCCTGCACATAACAAGGGTAAGGGAAAAATCTCTAACTCCGATGAGGCTGAAAATTCTGATTCAGACAATGATGGTGGATGTGAGGTCTGCTATTATGACCATCCTAAGGGATGTTGTCCAATTATCTCACATCTGCAGGAGTCTGGGGTGTATGCATTAAATCCAAGACTTAATCAACGGCAAACACCCAGAAGGTTACCTTATCCACAAGGTAACCCGAGGCAGTTCCACCAACCCTTGACGTATTATCCAAGTGGAACACCTCCGCAGCCCATCGAACAACATCAGCAGTGGCAATACCCACAGACATGGGGGATGCCACAGCCGATACATCGATACCCTTACCGGCAGCCTGATCCTTATGGTTATTATGTGCAGCAGCCGGTTTCTCCAGGTGACACTATGAGTCACACTCCACGCCGTCACTACTACGCTCGGGAGTACTTTAGAAGGACTCCTTCTCCTCCGGGAGACGTTCCACATTCTGTCCATCCTCCAACTCCACCTGCACCTTTTCCACAAGTAGTTCCCATAACACCGCCTGCTCCAACAATGCAAGGGGAATTACCTACCCAACCGCAGCAACGTCACGCCGCGAGATCTGTAAATATTCAGAGTGTAAATATCCAACCGGACACTAGTTCTGGCGATAACTGTACAAAAAAGAGACCCTTTTTCAGAACTAGGAGCCCGGATAGGCTCTCGCAACAACAAGCGGACGGGTATATGTATAGGCCTCTAACTACTAACACTTCGGAGCACCCTTCAGTCCAAGGGAATGTAACGCATACGGTTATGCTAACACATACCGTAACTGACTGGATCAAGGTAGGCCACCTTCCCAGGAAACTAACTGATCCTGGGAGTCCCTTTATTCAATTGCAGATCGCTGGGAATGCACCACATCGAGCTCTTCTTGACTCAGGTTCCGGAGTCAACTTAATTTCGCGAAAGATGTATCACGCCTGGAACCTGCCCCAACTTAAGAAGAGCAACATCCAACTAGAGCTGGCAGACCAGTCCATCACTATTCCCTTGGGATTAGTGGAGGACGTTATTACCACTGTGTGTGGTTGGTCCTACCCAGCGGATTTCCTAGTGATCGATGTTAACAACAACGAAGGGGACTTCCCAATTATAATGGGAAGGGCATGGCTAAGCACAGTAGATGCATGCCTTAGGATCCGCGATCTTTCCTTGGAAATCTCCAAGATAAACATATGTGGAAAGATCGAGAAGAGGATAGTTCCATGCATCACATACAGTGATTCATCGGGTGATGACACGGAGGAAATGTCTCCATGTCACAGGTGTGCCCAGGAAACTCTGCAACAAAGATGCCTGTATGTAGCAACCACACAAGAAGTAGTAGACACCCCGTGGTTGACAGCTTCTCATAAGGGCAAACAAATATGCATGGAACGAACTGAGGAAACTCATGCCAACAACCGTGGCATAGACACATTGGAACGTGAGCGTCGCCAACTTCCACCCCTGAATCTAAGATCATCATTTGGGAGAAGTTGGGCACTGCTTAGAAATTCAAATAGGCGCTCACTACTTCGGATCTCTCCCTCACAACTCAGTCATGGGGGAGATGGCCACCTATGCTAATCATATGGGGCCCTCAGTTCTTTTTCAGTTTTTGTTTTACACATTTTTGTTTTACAACGTTTTTGTTTTTCACATTTTTGTTTTACAATTTCTTTAACTTTTCTAATTTTTGTTTTACAAATTTCTTTAACTTTTCTTGTTTTTGTTTTACAACATCGTTATATTTTTCTATCTTTTTGTGTGTGTGTGTGTGTGTGTGTGTGTCATCCATCATGTAAATTCGTCACCCAATAAGTGTTCGGGCCGATGGGATGAACTGTTTTTCATTAATTGCTAATGTTTGGTTTTTACCTTTAAGTTACATTGTTGATACTAAGGTATGTTCTTTTGATATGGCAGGCAATGAGATCACTTCATCCATCCATCCATCAAGTCTATGGTTTCCCTTGGCTTGGAAATGTACAGTTCCCTTCCAATAAGAACTTTAACGAACCAGTGACTGGGCATTTCTCAAACTAAGGAAGGACTCAAGGATTTGAAAAGGGTGTGACTTCAAGGGAACTTGGTGCTCTTGTGTTGGTCATTCACTTGGGTGCTTGGATGTTTTCTTCTTGGGTTTTCTTACCGTTCCGATGTAACCCAATAATCGGAAGCTGAGACAATAAAAATAAAGAAGTCTTTGCATGGTGTGGTCCCCACGCATAAAAACAGAAAACAAAAAAAAGAAGAAAAAAAATGGAAAAACAGAAAAAAGAGAAGAAGAAAAAGCTAAAAAGCTAAAAGTGAGGATTCAAAGCACACCCCTTAGACGGAATAAATTTGGGCTACAAGCACTGGTTATGGAACCAAAGTGTTCCCTCTAACTAAGGCCCTTCTCGCTTCCCATTCTCTCTGTTGTTTCGTCGGAATGGTGGTGGCTTCTCGAAGTTGCATCCTTGTTACCCAAGTGGATGATTTAACCAACTGCATTGATGCGAAGTCACTGGAAGTGGTTGGTTTGAGGCCAGAGTTGGAATGAGATTCGCCAAGTCACATTAATCATGAAACACACAAGGGGCTGTACACCACCTTGTTCTTGGGATTCCATTCCACTTCTCTTCTTCCCATCCTTCTTTCCATTGTTCACCTCATTGCCGGTTGTATCATTGTATATACTTTGGTTGATGCTTTGTTTTCTTTTTGGTAAATTCTTCCGGTTAAGACTTTAACTCTTGTTTCCAAAGGACATTCCCCGAGCCTACGGACTCTTTGAATGTGGGATTGTCAGGGCATTAAGGGCATGAGCCTGCTTTGGGGAGGACCCACTGACATTCCTATTTGGAACTCCAGTTAACTTCTTTTCCTTAACATTGTACAATTAATTAACATTTTTGTTCATTCCCATCATGACATCCTTTCTATCGAGGTCATCGTTGTTCCTTTTTCCCTATCATTCCTATCCCTTTTCTCTTTCCATTCTAACGCTACCGGAGGTTCGCGATTAGTCATGGGGGTACGGGGCCTGATTTTTCGATTTTTATCCTACGCCCCGGATTTTTTCGTTTTTCTTTCTAACCCCTATACCTTCGGTGGTCATCCTCTACATTTTCCCATATCCATATCAGCCATACCACAACTTAGCCAGTGAGCCTAAACCGAAGCAAGGTATGCTTTACTTAATGATTCAATTACCCTTGCTAATATATGACTGTGTTGTGTGTGCAGATGGCAATCATACAACAACGGAATGGATCTGGAGCGGACCATTGGAATGGACCAGCGCTGAAGCAGCACGCAAGGTGTGGAATTGATAATGCGCTTACAGACGGACAACGAGAGGCGCAATCTAGGCGTTGGCAGCACCAAGACTCTTCTCTCTTCTTCTCTTCTATTCTCTCTCTCCTCTTTTCTCTCAGCTGCCAACTATGGCCTGATGTCATTGTAATAAGGTGTTCACCCATGTTGTCATGAACACCAGTTTTTGTCAAGTCTTGTAATAAAGACCGTTCACATGTCATCCCATTAGTTCCATCTTCCCTAATAATCCCATACCTACCTGATATTATTGTAAGGAACTCGAGGACGAGTTTTCATTCAGTCATGGGGGTATGATGAGACGCGGTTTTCACTAGGCCGCGATATCGCGTACGCGATATCGCGGCCGACGCGATATCGCGTCCCATGCGATATCGCGTACGCGATATCGCGTCTTCTCCTGCGATATCGCGTACGCGATATCGCGTCGCGCCGCCATTTCTATAAATAAGAGGCGGCACTCCCTTCATTTCCCAATCCTGGCTAGTGTAGCGAAGCTCTGGCAGATTGATCACTCCAGAGTTAGAATTTTTTCCCATGTGCCCGCAGTAGGAGTCCTAGAGTGAACGGCTCTTTATTCGAGCAGCTTGTAACCTGAACCCAAGTTGTGTACGGCAATAAAGACGAACTTGTTTGGATAAACCTTGCAGCACGTGGTTTCATTTATTGCTTTCATTTACTGCTTTCCTAGTGCGTTCAAGTACGACTTGATTACGAGCGTCTACGGACGTGTACGGCTAGTCAAGGAATCGGCTGCTTGACGCAATGCATGAGTACGACTCAATTACGAGCATTGGATGCTTGGTAACCCAGTAGCGTATTCCAGGATTCTGCGCTTGGTAACTCCCGGGTCTAATGTGTACGGCTAGTTGAGGAATCGGCTGCTCATTGCTAGGCTAGATCGTGTGATAAGTACGACTTAGTTACGAGCACCCACGGGTGTGTACGGCTGGCTAAGGAATCGGCTGCTTATCACACGTAGGCTAAATAGGTGCCTCAGTACGACCACTTCGAGCACTTGCGTTACGTGTGGCGATCCCAGTAACGATTAGCGTTTGGTAAGCTGCAGTTGCATAGTTCAGGGTGTGTCCGGCAAGTGGGAACGGATGCTGACGCTAGTTAATTTAGACTTAGATCTTAGTTAGAGTTAGTTTAGTTTTCTCAACCCTTTCTCCTGGTAGCATAGAAGATAAGCCGAAAATACCAAAAAAATCACATACCTCAGACTTGCTTAACCATACACCGTGACACATACAAGCAAGCCTGGGAAGACAACGAACGATTAACCCCAAGTGTTTCTTGTGGCGTTAAGGCATTTAGTCTGCGGAGTTCGACCGGATCGCGCGTGTACGCTCGTATTCGTATGGTTGAGTGTAGGGGTACCTCGCCACTCATCACTTATCTTCAATGTTTTGAAAATGAAACATGATAGTATTAAGCAATGCTAGCAGTTATGGATCTATTCCAAGAAGATGTAGTGCAAGCTGGGCTATAGTGGTAGGTGGAAAAGTTAAAAGAGAATACATGTATGAAATATGCTTAGGTGATGCTGAAATAAATAGGCCTAATGAAATGGATTTAGAAAAATATATACAAGTAGGTTATGTGTAACTAGGTTGAGTAGCATTGAACATTGAAGCAATCATGGTGTTAGGAATTGAAATGAAAGGAAATGATGATATGATAAACTAAGGATGAGGAATGGAATATGAAAGCCTGATAAATGGGTTTGAAGATTGAAAGAAAAAATGTGGATTATACCGAGATAGTTAGAAGAAAATAGGTTATATAGTGGAGAAATGGAGCTACCTAGGAGACTAAGCTAGGTTGCTCAATGTTGGAGGGAAATAAATCCAAGTAGAGAAATACTCTTAACATTGATGTTATTCATCCAATGTGATCATAGGTTCAACTTATTAAGACCTTCAACTAGTTCTTTTTCATTTTTATTGATAAGATGAATATCAAAGTCTAAAGCCATATGATGAGCAATGAGGTACCCCTACACCCAACCATACAAATCACTAAGGCATTACACATGATCCAGTCAAATTCCATGGACCTATAGTTATCTAATGCACTAGCTCTTCTAAGAAGTGAAATGGGCATTGAGAATGTTTGTTGTCTTCCCAACTATACTTGTGAAGTTCAAGGATATGGTTTAAGTGTAATTGAGGTATATGATTTTTTTCTTATTTTATATTTTATGAGTTTGACCACCTACAACAAGAATGAAAGGCAAAGTAATTGAAGATCTAATTCATCTATTGCCTAGCTAGCCTAACACAAGTAACTATCCCACTTTCTTGAACACATCCTAAACACATATAGCACTGTTAGGCTACCAAACATTAAGTGAAACACCAAAAAATTTCAAGTCTTGGCATCGTGACTACAAATATGGCTAAGTATCAAAACAATGGCAGTTTGCCCATATTTTTCCAAGTATTGAGTGTAGTCAGCTCCAACTACCAAATTTGCAAAATTTTTCTAAGTGTTAGAATGCTAGCACTTTTTGCAGATTCTTGTAGCACCCTATTATGCTATGTAGCATAGTACCATGTCTATTGTAGCATCACACCCTATTACGCTGTGTAGCGTAGCATCATGTCTACTGCAACGTAACACCCTATTACGCTGCATAGTGTTGCACCATGTCTACTACAATGTAGCACCCTATTATGTTGCCTAGCGTAGCACCATGTCTACTATAGTGTAGCACTCTGTTACGATGTAGCATAGCACCATGTCTACTACAACATAGCACCCTATCACACTACGTAGCATAGCACCATGTCTACTACAATGTAGCACCCTGTCACGCTGTGTAGCGTAGCACCATGTCTACTGTAGTGTAGCGCAGCACCATGTCTACTACAACGTAGCACCCAATCCAGTGTTGCAGCCAGCATCCTGTGTCCTGCACGTAACATGGGATGAGCGTGGTTCCACCCATCGCACTACCACATGGCACCTGATCTACATTTTGGGCTAACCCTAGCCCTATAAATACCCCCACACCCTAATGTTTCAAAAAAGAGGTAAAAAGAGGAGGGGAAGGAAGAAAGGAGATAACAGAGTTGGCATTCATTTCTCACCAGTAAGGCAGTTGGCACTTCCATTTGGCATTTTGGCACTTTAGCATCTTGGCACTTAGCTCCATGGGCGAATGAGACCCAGACCACACTACATTGGCAAAGAGGCACAACTACATCGCATAGTACACTGCATCCCCATTGCAACCCTATAGAACATCACATGGTACATCGTGGCTACCAACCCTGATAGGCACAGTTCAACATAGTGAGCACCAAACTTCATAGTCTGACACCATCAAGGCTGTGACTATGCTCCCACTGCACCTATTCTACATTATGTATCTTTTGAGATCCTTTGTGAATTAGCTACACTCCCTCTTTTTGGGCGGTGCACTATTGTTCTCAAACTCTATTGCATTTCTCAAGCATTTCTCTTTGAAATTTACCATAACACTTGTATTTTCTCTTTTTCATACATATTTACATGTTCACATCACTATTCTTAGGCCGGGACACCCTACTACACTCTAGCTTAGCTGGACCCGATGCCTGCACGTAACATAGTATAAACTCTTCTCACACATGGTCATTTTAATACCACAGAAGTCCCTATCTAATCAACAAGATCGTTTAGGGCACCTTGTTTATGTTTTCTCCAACATAGCCCTCACACAAATTCAGGGTTAGGCTATACGCCTGATGACCTCTCAATGTTCTAGCCATCAACATTTTTGGACGTCATAGTTTTTGGCACTAGAAGGAGGGCTAATCTCTATGTCCTTTTTGTGTGCCATGGGTAATCTTGCATGTTGTCTCTACCTCATCAACAATAACTTACTAGTGTAGACGTGACACCCTTGTGGTTGTCTATGCACCGAGTGGTGTAGATTGGTCACCACAACGATTCCTCTGGAACCCTGTAGGATGAAAGCCCTAAAATATCTACTGAGCTATGTTGCTTGTCTACTACATTACACTACCTATGTCCTATGTAGCGTAGCGACCTTGTCAACATAGTGGTTCCCAAACTATCTATTGTGTTACACTGCCTATCTACTACATTACACTACTTGTGTCCTATGTAGCGTAGCGACCCAGTCAGCGTAGCGATTCCCAAACTATCTACTATGTTACGCTACCTATCTACTATGTTACGCCCCATGTCTACTTTGTCATGTTGTCTGTGACCTATGTGGCGTAGCAACCCTAAGTAGCATAACAGTCCCTCTCAGCGTAGCAAGCTCCAATGTAGCGAGTGTAGCATCAAAGTTGGCCATTTTTAGCAGCTTTCATACTTAGCATTTTTTCTTCATTTTCATACTTAGCATTTTTCTAAATTGATACACTTAGCCATTTTTTTCTTCATTTTTATACTTAGCCATTTTCCTACTATTGACAAACTTAGTCATTTTTCTACCATTTTTCAGAGTTAGCCATTTTCTGCAAACAGTAACTCTCATAACCAATTTGTGAATATGAATCCAAATAAACCTTCTACGTTGGTTTCTAACACATTTAACACTAAAATCTAGCCAAAGTGTGCCACACTAAACCACAAACAATACAATTTTGTTTATGCCAAAATCCAAGCAGGACTACCAGTGGATTACCTTAATTTGAAGACAAAACAAGACTATGAACGAGTCCATTGAAACGGATGGGAGTACAACCCCTCCTTATTTGACATAATCCCACTCATGAAGTCCTATCACCAATTGTTATCCCAACTCATCCATGCAAACAAGCATGATGCAAGGACAACCTACGAGGAAGATTCACAGAAGAAAGAAGCTGAGTTCAAGGCCCACTCCGAGCACGAGAGTCCCCTCTACACCGTCTTCCAATGACCACTCCCTAGTATAGCCCCTCCTTGGTTTGGTCCATCCGTCCTCTCTAAGATGGTGACCATGCCAATTTAGCCTTCCTCACAAACAACTAATGCATTTTCCCAACACTATGCTCATGTAGGGGCCACCTCCCAACCCTAGACAACTCAGGCATCCTACGTCCTACTTATTTCGTTGGCATCTGCAGTGTCCGTCCAACCCACTCATGTATGGCCTACTTTAATTACCGCACCCATTCCTCAACCAACACATCAACAACAACTGTCCACTACAATGCTAAACTGGCAACAACTTTCTGCTATGACGTTAAACTGGCAACAACCATCCTCTATGACAATAAACTAGCAAACTCCACAACGAACAATTCTACCCTATGCTATGCAACCAACACAAGCCCAACCAATGTAATCGACTGGCACATCCCCAAGCTTGGATTAGGCATTCCAGCTAATCCAAAGCTTGACGGAGGAGATCAACTAACTCAAGGCTACCTCTGACACCATAAAGGTGGTGGACTTCTACCGAGATGACCCCATAAGTCCTACGGTACCACCTCTAACTCTCCCAATTGGGGTTCGACTACCACAATTCACCAAGTACAATGGTTAAGGGGACCCCAATGCACACTTGGTCACATTTCAATCTGAGTGCCTACTCCTTCAAGCTTGGCCACATGCCATCATGCATGTGTTTCCCATGTCACTCACTAGAAAGACCTTGGACTAGTATCGCATGCTACCCAAGGCCTCGATCTCCTCTTTGGAGGATCTCATAAGCCAATTTTTGGCATGCTTCAGGTACAACCTAAAGCCTGAAGCAACCCTTGACCAGCTCATGTAGGTTAAGCAGGGGCCTCTAGAACCTATGCCAAAATTCCTCCAATGTTGGAATGTTGCATTAAGTGAAATGCATGAACCCTTAATAGAGACACATCTATTGGCCATCTTCAAAGGTGTAGACTATATTATCTAGCCCCAAAATCTCTTAGCCAAGCCTTTTCCCAAACAAAATGCATAGAGGAAGCAGTACAAGCTAGCAAGGACCTAGCCTATGTGGCCTACAGAAACCAACATGCTTGCATGCAAAACACAATAGTGACAATAGTGGCCGCAAGCACAAAAATAACCAACTAGGGCCCAATAGCTAAGTATCCCAAAGCCCCAGCTAACAAAACTACCAACTCTAGTGCCAACTCGCCTACATCAGTAGGGGCCACCCCAAGGCCCAACTTTCAGTGCAAGAACCACTTAAAGTATATACCACTACCAATGGAACCCTTTGAACTATTGAAGCAACTCTTGAAAGCCAGGCAAATCCAACACAAACATGTATTAGTCATTACCCATCAAAAACATGATAGGTACTGTGAACTACTAAGGAACCCCACATTAGCAGTACCAAATGAGCCCTCAGTCCCACAACATTTTAAATTGGACTAATACTATCATTACCACCAATTAGCTAGTCATAGTATAGACAACTATCGTGCTTTGCAGGACGACCTACAGAGAATGATAGAATGGGGCCAACTAGTAATCAACACAGTGAGTCAATCCAACATCGACGATGCTTCCTATGTCATAAATTCCATTAGCATAGGTGGCAAGCCCAAACCTGTGCAACAACATTTTGTGATCCATGTGCCTCCTAACAAGGCAAAGGTCCCCTTAGCCTCCAAAAGTGAGATGTCTCCTTTTTTATCAAAGTTCCACCTTTGGCATCCACAACATCCTTTGTGGTCAAGGTCCCAAACCAATCGTCCACTATGACATTAAACTGGCATGACGTAGCAACAACAACCACTAAGCAACCTTTCATTAACAAGGTGCCACAATGAGTTGGTCACACAACAACTACTAAAACAACTCCTAAGTGACCTTTTATCATAAGGGTGCCACAATGTGATGGCCCCTCACCTACCTAAAGCCCAACAATGGGCAACATCTCGATCCCTCCTCCTTCAAGGGTTGACCTTACTAGCAACTTGGGTATGCCTACCAAATGGCAACACAAGAAGACAAATGAGCACCTCACCACCTCCATGGCCAAAGAAAAGGCCACAATCAAAAAACAACAACCAAACACTGGGGCCCCTACCCCCAAGTAGGCCAAGCAAACCAAGCCCAAGTCCCCTCCCTGAGAGATCTATCTCTCAAGCCACATGGAGGAAGTCAAGGCCAACACAATAGCCAATGACAAGGACTTCATAGCTACACTAACCTAGGTAAAAAAAATGCTCAAGCAAAAGAACACAATGTTGAGCTTGTATGTCCTAGTCATGACCTCATCTACTCACTGCCAAGCATTGGCTCGAATCTTGGCATCCATTCTTGTTACGAAGGACATCCCTGTAAATGAGGCATCCATTCGTGCAACAATGTTGCCCCCTACACCACAAGAATTGGGTTCAAAAACACTAGCCTTTTGGGATGATTTAGTCAAAGTCAACCCCTAATGAGGGGAGGTCACTACAGCTCCACTATCCATTAGCATATGTGTTGGGCAGTGCACCATCCGCAAAGTGCATGTTGATAATGGTGCAGCAACAAACATAGTCTTGTAGTTCGTCATCAATAAGCTAGGCCTGGAAGATGAAATCAGGCCAACCAAAACCATGTGTCTAAAATCTTTCAATCAAGTTAGCCTTTGTCGCAAGAGAGAAATTCCCCACTAGTGTAGATTTCACTATCATAGAGGAGATGTCAGGTTTCAACATGATTCTAGGTAAGCCTTGGCTAGCCCAACTAAGGGCCATCTCCTCTCCCATCCACCAAGAAATCCACCTTCCATACGAAGTTGGTCAAGTTATCATCCATGGTGATAATTCTTTCTCTTTGACTATCCATGACATAGACCTTGCACAAGTTTCAGAAGAAGAGTTTCTTGGTGGTACACCTATAGCAACCAACACAATGCCTAAGGTTAACATACCCAAACAAGTGGTTGAAGCCAACAACCTCCCAGAGGATCCTAAGCCTTGCACACCCCCTAATCCACACCTAATTAGGAAGCAACTATGTGATCAAGACTTTTCCTTGGCAAAAAACACGTTAAGCACCAGCTCACCCCTTACCTCCATTGGCCATGCATTTTTGGTTTTTTCTTGGGTTGCATTTGTTCATGCATTTACATTTGACCTACTTACCTAGTTTACACACTACTTTGCTTTGTTTATGCATTTCTACTTTGTTTACACATCCATCTACTTAGCTTATGCATTGCATAAGAAAAAAAACAAAAACAAAACATGGCCCAAAAAGGCCTTAAATTAGATCATGTCCCAAAAAAGGCCTTAAACTAGCCTGTGGCCTATAACGACCTAAAACTATCACTTTTTGCATTGCTTTTCTTTCATTCATACATTTTAACCTTGTTTATGACAAGTGTTGCTTGATGTTGTTTTCTTTCTAGTTGATTTTTGTAGGATCTTGTAGGCACACAACATGACTACCCATGTAGCATCGCACCTTATACAAGCAAGGTAAGCACCAGTCTACCATGACTATAAACTAGCATAACAGATCGTCCTTGGGTCATGACGTTAAACTAGCACAATAGCTCATCCTTGGATCATGATGTTAAACTAACACAATGACTCGTCCTTGTGGGTCATGATGTTAAACTGGCACAATAGCTCATCCTTGGGTCATGACGTTAAACTAGCACAATGTCCATTGTTTGCTACAATGTTAAACTAGCATCCAGCAATTTTCTAGGACTATAAACTAGCACATCATGGTCTACCAAGACCTTAAACTATGTTCACAGTCTGCCAGGACTTTAAACTGGCATGTTTCAGATCTGATTTGAACACTTGCCCTTGGTCAAACCCTTTGGGATCCCTCACAGCATCATCACCTCCCACCATTCTGGTGATCTTTTGGAGCACTTGCCATTAGTATGGCCTTTATAGGACTCACAACATCATCACCTTGGCACTTTCACCAAATTCCTGAGCACTTGCAACTGGCATAGCATTTGACACATTTGTAGCATCTTTGCATCTAGAACCTGCAGCATCTTCACATCTTACATTTACACTTGCATTTCATGTTGTGTGGTTTTCTTGTCTTCTTGAAGTTGTGTTTATAGCATGAAGCCTCAAGGGTGGTCGTGTAGAGATGCATCTCATTGTAGTAGCAAGTCACCACATTACTCTGATGTGCATAATTGGACTAGTTAGCCCACTCAAAAGTGCACATCCCCCTCATCCCTATTACAGCCTATCCACATCCACTCCATCATCCCATATCCTCTCATCTCCCACATACTCATGATTACACACTCCTTGAATGCATACATACTATGATGCATATGGCATTCTCCTCACATCAACTATAGAACCTATAGTTGATGTAACACAAGTCGTCCTATGGGGAGCCTCTATTTCATGGTCAAAGCCTAAGCATATGTAACACAAATCATCCCTAGGAAGAAACATCTATCCTACAATTGCGACTTGGATGCATCAAAACAAAGCCCATCTTCTTGATGGCCAACTTGCAGCTAACATTCAGTAGTAAGCTGAACCCAAAGAAGGTTCGCCTCATAACTTTGCAAAAAAAAAGAATGGGAAAAAGCACATCCCTAAGCAAATTAACAATGCTGCAACTTTGCAATTGGCCAAGCCTTATATTGACTTTGATGCTCTAATAAGCAGTCCAATGAGAGCTTAGCATTTCAGCGGCAAACCACTTCATGCCATGGTCACTGTCAACTAGCTAAATTTTCATCTTACATCATGATCCACTATTCGCATTTCATTTCCACCATTTAAATTTCATCTCCCTATCATTGAATATACCTCTTTTCCCTCAGCATACCCTTATTCCCATAGCACTCTTGAGCATGGTAAAACAACATCTGATCTTGTACCGACGAGTGATGTTGGTGGCACCTTTGTTGTGGTGTTTTGTAATTCTTTGTCGACGTCTCTCAGGTCACTCATCCAGACATCAACAAAGAGGGACCATTCAAACACCACAAAATTTTAGGTCTCAGCATCATGACTACAAATATGGCTAAGTGTCAAAACAATGGCACTATGCCCATATTTTTCCAAGTGTTGAGTGTAGTCAGCTCCAACTACCAAATTTTCAAAATTTTTCTCAGTGTTAGAATGCTGGCACTTTTTGTAGATTCGCATAGCACCCTATTATGCTACGTAGCGTAGTACTATGTCTACTATAGCATAGCACCTTGTTATGCTACGTAGCATAGTACCATGTCTACTACAGCGTAATACCCTATTACACTGCGTAGTGTAGCACCTTGTTACACTATGTAGCATAACACCATGTCTACTACAGCATAGCACACTGTCATGCTACGTAGTGTAGCACTATGTCTATTGTAGCGTAGCACCCTATCTACTGCAGCATAGCACCATGTCTACTACAGTGTAGCACCCTATTACACTGTGTAGCATAGCACCATGTCTACTACAATGTAGCACCCTGTCCAACGTTGCAGCCAGCATCCTATGTCCTGCACGTAACATGGGATGAGCATGGTCCCACCCACCACACTGCCACATGGCACCTAATCCACATTTTGGGCTAACCCTAGCCCTATAAATACCCCCACACCCTAATGTCTCAAGAAAATAGGCAAAAAGAGGAGGGGAAAAGAGGAAGAAAGGAGAGAAGAGGGTTGGCATTCATTTTTCACCAATAAGGTAGTTGGCACTTCCATTTGGCATTTTGACACTTTGGCATCTTGGCACTTAGCTTCATGGGCAAACGAGACCTAGAGCACACTACATCGACAAAGAGGCACAACTACATCACATGGTACACTACATCCCCATTGCAACCCTGTAGAACATCACATGGTACACCGTGGCTACCAACCCCAATAGGCACAATTCAACACAGTAAGTATCAGACTTCATAGCCTAACACCACCGAGGTTGTGACTGTGCTCCCACTACACCTATTATACACTATGTATCTTTTGAGATCCTTTGTGAATTAGCTATGCTCCCTCTTTTGGGGCGGTGCACTACTGTTCTCAAACTCTATTGCATTTCTCAAGCATTTCTCTTTGGCATTTACAATAACACTTGTATTTTCTCACTTTTTCATACATATTTGCATGTTCACGTCACTATTCTTAGGCTGGGACACCCTGCTACACTCTAACTTAGCCAGACCCGATGCCCGAACGTAACATAGTATAAACTCTTCTCTCACATGGTCATTTTAACACCATGTAAGTCCCTGTCTAATCAACAAGATTGTTCAGGGCATCCTATTTTTGTTTTCTCTAGCACAACCCTTGCATAGATTCAGGGTTAGGCTATACACCCGATGACCTCTCAGTGTTCTAGCCATAAAAATTTTTGGACATCACATTAAGCATTGTTGGGTTACCAAGTACTATATGAATGCTCGAAGTGATTGTACCTATGTTCATTAATAACTAGAAATAAATTGCTTAATTCAAATGCATTAAAATAAAGAGCAAGAAAGTAAAATGCATTAAAGAAAATATTAATCTATTCTTAGTGTTGCAAGGATTGTCAAAAGAGTTCATTTTATTCCTATCACACTATTGTGCTCAATTACGTTAGTGCTTGAATAAAAAACCATACACACTTAGACTTCTTCTGCAGGCACTCAAAAAATATTCTAACTCTAAGAAAAAGAAATACTCTGACCAAGAAAGATGAAAAATTGACTATCAAAATTGGAGCCTAGGCCCAATATTTATAGGCTAGGATATATGCCCCAACATCAGACACCTAATGTCGAAGCTAAGCCCCAATGCTGTATACATGATGTTGCAACTCCAACGTCATGTACTCGATGTCATAGCCACAAGAAAACTATAATTCATCATGCCCCCATGATTAACTAAAAACTTGTCCTTGAGTGTAGAAGAGGAGAAACAAGTTCCTTACAATATAACATATTGGGTAGGTATGGAATATTGACTTTCACACAAACTAACTTAGATGAAACAAACATACAGACTCTGAGTGCACAAGTGTATGGAATTACAATTTTTACAATGTTGGTTATTCATGATAAGAGAAGCAAACACCCTAGATAACATTGACATCCAACACCTCCTAGCAGTAGAAGAATGAGAGAAAGAGAGAGAAGAGATCCAGCGATCACGAATGGTCCTCATTATGTGGTACTACTACATCAACCTTGGTAAAGATCGTCTCACTTCCAGTCCATGCTTCCCACTACAATCAAAATAGAATCATGAATTAGTATGCAATATGTAACACATAGTGATGAAATGCGCTGTCTCATGAATGGTTACACCTGGCTCAGTTATGATTGTGGTAGATTGGTTTCTTTAGTAATGTTAGTGAAAAGGTTGACAAATAGGATAGATAAGATAAGCGATGCATGAATTTTAAAAATTTTACCACAAGGAAATACTTGGAGGGTATAAGAATTCAAAATAATAAAAAGAAAAATTCACTAAAAAATGTTGTGAAGATGTATACAATTGGATGTCATTGATGGGATAAATAAAAAGATTTGATTATAGGAGTGTTTAAGGGTAAAGAACTTAACTAACCCAACCAAAAGATATGTAAGTGGATCCTTTCCAAAGCAGGCATAGGCCTTTTATGCCCTTGCATAACTTCAAACCAAAGAGTTTGTGGGCTCTATGGATGATTAATGGTTATAGAAGGTTAAGTACAAAAAAACCCAGAAGAAACTAACTAAGAATTTCGACACATCAAACTAGGACATTGAACCAAAACATGAAATCAGTAGTGAGATGAGACATTAAAAACATAGATGGATGAGAGAGAGAGAGTGGAATGGAGTTTCAAATTATAGTCACATGAAGTCCCTTGTGGATTTTTTGGTTAAATGACTTAATAGAATCCATCCTCAGTCCAAACCAAAACCAGCCACATTCAGTGACTTCGCATCGACATTTTAAGACTAATCCATCCCCTGAGAGTTCTCCCACAAAACAACCACCATTCCAAATTAGAAAAAAAAGTAGGAAGTGAGGAAGGGCCTTAGTTAAAGGGGATTAGTCCTATAACCAATGCTTGTTGCCAATTTATTTTATCTAAGGGGTGTGCTTTGAATTTCCATTTGTTTTTTTTTTACCAAAATAGGAACCACATCATGCAAGGACACATGCATTTATTTTGTCCAAGGGGTATGCTTTGAATCCTCATCTTTCTTTCTTTTTTCTTTTAATGAGAACCACACCATGCAAGGACACAAGAATTTATTTTGTCCAAGGGGTGTGCTTTGAATTCTCATCATTTTTTCTTTTTTTTCTTTTTTCTTTCTTTTTTTTTTTTACTAATGAGAACCACACCATGCAAGGACTTATTCGACTTCCTTTATTAGATGACATGGAATGGTAAGAAGTTCATGAAAACATACATGCATCCAAGCAAATAGAAAAGCACAAAGAATACCGAATCCTTTTGAAGCCACACCCTATTAAAACCTTTGAATCCTTCCCAATTCTAAAAATTGCCAAAGTCACAAATTTGTTAAAGTTTTATTAATGAAAAAGGGACTACATGTTTCCAAAACAAGAAAAACCATAGATTTTGTTGATGGGTGGATGTTGTGGACTCACTGCTTGTTACATGAAAAGAAACCATGTCCTAATTATTCATAATGAAATTCAAAGCTAGAAACCAGACATCAACAATCAAATAACAAAAATAGTACATACCACCATCAAATAAAACATGACCAATGTAGCTAGCACTTATTAACAAAAAGTTAGAAAATCACACCAAATAAAAGAAAATACAAAAGAAAGTGTAAAATGTTTAAGAAATATCAAATTTACTAACGATGGTGTAAAACAAAAATTAGAAAAGATTAATAACATAAAAAACAAAAATTTGTAAAATAAAGAATGTGTAAAACAAAAAGTTATAAAATAAAAAAGATGAAAAACTAAGTCACTTTGTATGATTAGCATGAGTGGCCATCTCCCCCATGACTACGTTAAAAGGAACTACGGAGTGTGGTTGTCCATCGGATGAGGTGCTTATTATGTTAGCTAGTGTATGCTCATGGAAAGATTTAATTTGTTCAATGTTGACCAACTGTTTCTTATTTGGGCTCTCATCTTTATAAATCATCATGGCCCTAGAAGAAAAAGTCTCATAAATGATGTAAGGTCCTTCCCATAATGTTTGGAACTTAGTTCATTGAGGTACGTGTGTGGGTTTCTAGTAAAGAACCTTGTCTCCCAGTTGAAATTTGAATTTTCTAATTTTTAGGTCATGACACTTTTTGTTATAGGCCTTATGCAACTCATTAGATGATAGGGCCACTAATCGATTTTTGTCTAGCAGGTTGAGATTCATCAGTCATTCTTTTTAGCCTAGACTCAAGTCAAGCTCAAGGTCACAAGTTGTTGAAAGTGTATAGAGTTTAGATTGAATAGGAAGTGTTGGTAGTTTGCCGTACACGAGCTCATAGGAAGAGTAACCTATAGGAAGTTTCCAAGTTGAGTGGTAGGTCCAAAGGGCACCATTTAGTTTTGTGCTCCAATCCTTCCTATACTTGCTAATAGTTCTTGTTAGTATCCTTGTGATTTCCATATTGGTAACCTCAACTTGACCATTAGCTTGGGATGGTAAGGTATGATGAATTTATGTTCAGCCCCCAAGCATTACATGAGCTTCTGAAAAGTAGTGCCTGTAAAATGAGTTTCATTATCAGAAATTAATGCACATGGCACACCAAACCCGTTTACAACATTTTTTTGTAAAAACTGAGTAGCAGTAGAAGATGTACAGTCGATGATGGTTGCTACTTCTGCCCATTTTGTTCAATAGTTAATAGCAACTATGATGTACACTTTTCTGTTTGCCATGGGCATCATGGCACCCATGAAATCAATGCCCCATATGTCAAATAGTTCTAGTGGTTGAATCCATTGTTGAGGTTCCTCCAGTTAGGCAATCATTCACCATATCATTGGCATTATTCACAAGAGTGGACATAATGATGGCATCCCTAAAGAGCATTGTCCAATAGTACCCTGCCATCAGAATTTTAATGGTTGTGCATCTCCCAGCATAGTGTTCTCCACAAGGACCTTCATGAGCATCTTGGAGAACATGCAGTTGATCCATAATAAGGACACACCAATGAACCAGGCCATCGCAGTGCATACTTTGTAGAGGTGTTCATTAATTTCCATGAAGTGCTTTACTTGGTGAAGAAACTGTTATTTCTTCTGGTGGTCCAACCCTTATGGCATCTCTTGAGTAAGAAGATAGGTGAGAATGTTATCATACCATTTTGGCTCATTGGACATTTGTTTAGTTATAGCCCCATCTAAGACGAGTTCATCAAGAAACATGTCAAAGAGTGGGCTTTCTTTCCCTTTGTTGTCCCATTGCAACCAAGACAAGTGATTGGCAACCACATTCTCAATGCCCTTTCAATTTACCATTGTAAAATCAAATTCCTACAAGATCACTAGCCATCATATGACATAAGGGCTTACTATTGGCTTATTCATTAGGAAGAAAATGGCACTTTGGCCCATGTGCACAAACACCTTGTATCCAAGCACATAGTGCTTGAACTTCTCTAGAGCAAACACCACTGCCATCACTTCTTTTTCTGTGGTGATGTAGTTCAACTATGCACCCACAATTCTTTGGCTAATGCAATGAATGTAGTATGGTCATTTCTTGTCATCTAACTGCATAAGCATTGCTCCCAAGGCATAATTTGATGCATTCGTCATAATATGAAATGGTCTAGACCAGTCAAGTACTTTTAGGATTAGAGTTTCCACAAGCATCTCTTTTAGTTACTGGAATGCTTTTTCACATTCTACTATCTAGACAAAAGGAGAATCTTTCTTTCTTAGCTTGATCAACAGTTTTGTGATCTTAAAGAAATACTCAATAAATTGTCAATAGTAGCCAGTATGTCCAAGGAATGACCAAACATCTTTAACTATTTTTGGTTGGTGGGTTGTTCCTTGGATGATCCTTATTTTCTTAGGATCTACCTCAATTCTTGCTTGTGAGATTTTGTGCCCCAGTATAATGCCCTCCTAGACCATGAGGTGACTCTTCTACCAATTGAGTCGTAAGTTGGTTTCAACACACCATTTTAGCACTTGCACAAGGTGGTCTAGGCTTACTCAAATGTAGCTCCATAGGTGGAGAAGTCATCCATGAAGACTTCCACACCACTACCAATCTGCTATTGAAAAAGGCTTAGGACCAAGCATTAGAATGTGGCAGAAGCATTGCATAGACCAAACGACATCTTACAATATGCAAAAGTCCCTGAGGAACTCATGAATGTTGTTTTTTCTTGATCCTTTGGTGTAATTTGGATTTGGTTATAGCCACTATAACCATCTAGAAAACTATAGTAGCAATGCCTAGATATAGTCAACAAATGGAAATGGAAAGTGATCCTTGAATGTTCTCATATTCAATAGCCTAAAATTGATGTAGACCCACCACTTAACACCTTTCTTTAGTACAATTACAAGTGGACTAACCCACTCTCTATCCACAATGGGATAGATGAACCCCACCTTGAGGAGTTGCTCGATTTCCTCCTTGACGATTTACTTAAATTTGGGGTTCAACCACCTCTATGGCTATCATTTTTGCTTCATGGTTAGGTCAATGTAAATGCAATGCTAGCATATCATAGGTGTTGGCACATTTGGCCACTCCATGAAACAGTTGAAATATTTTAATGGAAAAAGAATCTATGGTTGTGAAGGCACAAGAGCATTTCAGCTTTAATGTTGAAGGTTGGGTGTTGAGATAAAGGTACCAAATTTGTCCCCTAAAAAATTCGAAATTAGTATTATGGCAAGGAAGAAAGTATGTGATTTGTGAGAATTACGAGTTGCAAATTTCGGTTGTTCAAAATCCGGATATACCCTTACAAGACAGAATCAAAAATTAGCAAAACCAGCAACGCCTTCATTGTTTTAAAGTTACAGAAAAAGAGAAGGTAAGTCAATCTCCATCCACCTGCGGGAGAAGAAAGCGAAGGAAAAGGGGACAGCGTTGCAGGGTATTAATTCAAAATAAAAAAACAGCAAAGCTTGAAACCTTCATACGCAAGGAACCGATGTGTATTGCAGGCCATGGAGCATCGGCAAACAAAAAAAAATGCAGGGAAATGAACTAGAAAAACCCAGAGAAATAAACAGGAAAAACGCAGGAAAGGAGAAGAAAAAATGCGGGAGGCCCTAAATCAATTTAGGGGGGGCAAACAGAAATTAAAACCCTCTGTTTAGGGTGCATTTTTTCAGGAAAAATTCCTTTTCTTCCAGCGCAATGGCGGTGTGTTATGTTTCAAGCATTTACGATAACGGACTTCCTGACCATATTCCCGAATTTACTATCGGATATTCTATGCCTTCTGATTTGGGGGAAGAAATCAATGTTAAGGTACAACAAAGTCTTCGTATGCGACGGCACCGCCACTGACATCATTTTCAGAAAACAGGGCAACGCTATACATGACAATTTCAATTTTTGGGGTTGGACATCCACGATTTCAACAATCATCAATCTTCTTCTACTGGGAATGTGAAAATAACTTCCCTACGAATTCGTATGATTAAATTAAACCATGCACCCCAGAAGTCAGATCCGAAGGGCGGAAGACCAGCAGCAGGCACAGAGAAGACCAGCAACGTGTGCAAAAAAGTCAGAAGCGGTGGAGTCCGAGAATGGGGCAAATCTGCGCGCGATTTTGTATAGATGGCGACGGCGAAGAGGGCTGCAACAGCACTAGCATTAGGGTTCTTGGCTTCAGTGTTTTTTGTGACCATTTCAAACGTAGGAAGGAAGGCATAAGGGTGTTCGTTTGGGTTCTTGACTTGCTGTTCCTCATCCGTCCGGGTTCTTTGTCTGTGGATACATTTAATCATTTGTTTTGATTCGGGTTCGTTTCCCGCTTCAAAGGGATTGACAGCAATAACAGCAGCAGCAAAACCATCATCAGACTATTGCCAGTGGGCTCATCGGTCGGCAGCAGCACCAACGCCTCTATCAACATCAAAATCAGCGAAGCAGGACTGCGCATGAGCGAAAGATTAGCAGCGGCAAATTTGGTAGGCGGGAAATAATGTATTCCATCCATTATCCTACAAAGGCACCGTTGATTTGGATAAAATAGATGATCCTATTGATGCAAAGTAATTTGGGAGAATTGATATACCAATTAATTGAAGCTTCATTCCACACAAAAACTACAAATACTAATGGAGATCTTGATTTGATTGAAAATTTGGGAATTGAAAAGTTCTTGTAATAAAGATTTTGAAGGGGATCAAGATTTGGAAAGAACTATAAAGAGTGATGTGTCAGAGCTTAATCATATAGAATATTTCACCTATAAATATTTAAACCTATGGTAAATATAGGCACTAGATACTTGGCTTCATTTTATATTTCTTGTAAATGTTGTAATTTCATGACAATTGTAGCCTTTCAATTGAAATGGTGGTTATAACCACTACAATGGCCACTTGTCAACTACAACCTATTTTTCTCCAAAATGGGCCACTTGTCAATTAAAAAGGCCACTTGTCAACTGAATTGGACACGTGTCAACCACAACTTGTTTCTCTTCATGGTAGACACTTGTCAACTGCATGAAGACACTTGGCAACTAGATGACGACACTTGGCAACTAGATGAAGACACTTGGCAACTACTTGAAGACACTTGGCCATGGAATAGGACACTTGTCCACTGTAGCTTTTTTGTCTCCATGGTGGTTAAAACCACCCAAGATATTTTGTAACTTACCTAACCACCTTTGAGCCCTATAAAAAGGCTTCAGGGGTCAAGAGGTAGGGGCATCACATCAAGGGACTTCTCACATCACACTTGGAAGATTTGTAAAGAAGATTTCTTGAAGATGGCTTGCTAGAATAAAGATTTCAGCCTCTTTGTCATGGTCCTGTGAGTTATGCATTTCATTTTTTGTTTTGTTTAAATTGCTTAGCTAGTGGTTTAGATAATATCATTCTTGGCAAGTAATTTTGGGATTTTTAGATTGCTCTTATTGTTCTTGTTGCCCGATAGAAATTTCTATTAAAATTTTGTCATAGAAGCGCTTGTGTTTAAAAGCCTTAAGAGCATTTTAGTAGTAAATCTCGTTATTGTGCAACGTTTGGGAACTGCTATTGGGTTGTTGAAAGAGAGCCTCTGTTTGTAGTCACGCCGTGGAACAATCTAGTAGTCAAGAGGGTTCAGAGAATCTTTGGTATTTTGATGGGACCAGAATAGCTTCTTTATCTTTAAAGTGATTTTCCGTGTTATTTCAATCAGAAATTGTCAAGTCTTTTAAAGGTTCTGTTTGAATGCAATCGTTGGCATCTATTGTCTAGTCAAAGTGGAGTCTCGTACGTGGTAGTTTACGCAGCAATTTTTGATAGCACAGTAGGATTGTCTTGAAGATATTGCTTGGTTGAGCCTTGGAAGCTTGAACAATTCGTAGATATTGAATTTGGGATAGCTTTATTGCGAAGTGTTTACTCGTGTCATTTTACCTTGTTTAAATATTTGATATTCACACAACTCTGCTTTCTTTTCTTTTCTGTCTATTTCCATTGAATCTTGCTCTATTTCTAGTTTTCTTGTGGAACTATATCTCTCTCTCTGGGGAAAATTAGGAGTAGATTTGCGGATTTGTGCTCAAATGTTTATGCAAAATTTTACTTGTTACAAGCAGGTATTATAGGGACCGCATAGACTAGGTAGTTTGAACAAAATAGGAAACTTTCAATAACTCACAGTACTGGACAAAGTTGGCTGAATCTCTTTAAAGTAAGTCATTTGTAGTTCACACACAACGAAATTGTCACATTTCATACAACCGCACGCCGCAACAGCACACACACATACTCACATTAACTACTGAGTTATTTGGAGGTATCTGGGCCTTGGTGTAGCCAGAGACCAGCGGGCACCTAAATCCTGTTCGAGGACACTCGTTGGCGGTCACGTCCCAAACGGTCGCCAACAATAGGATCAATCCTTGTGAGTTTAGGATATGATCAAGCAAAAGCTACTGGCCATCTTTTAACTACTTTCAACAACATCTTTTTCTATTCTAAAGCAAGTTTTGCATTGATTATAACTAGCTTCCCATTTTTCAAAAATACATATTCCATTCTAGCTGGTAATGTTTTTAGCTCAAGGGGCTCTTATTTAAATTTTTTAAGAATTTTCAACTCTCCCCAATGAGTATCATCATTTGTATCATTAGAATGTTGGTGATGAATTTGCTCAAGTTCATTCATGCCTATGACATACACACATGTCAAGCTCTCAGTTGATTTCCTGCAAAGTATGCTACTTTTAGAATCAGTAGTCAGCCACTAGGTGCCCTCTTGTTTTATGGCTATTACATACAAACACCTTTGAATTTTTGCTTCTAGTGCACACTGCTTACATGTCGAGATAGATGCTTACTTTACATCCCAAAGTTTTTGCACACAATTACACCCTGTATCGCTATACACGATGCATAAAAGTATCTTCTTCTCAATCTTTCCAAATGCATTTTCTTTAGATATCTCCAGGGAAAGATCTCTGATGCCCATTCTTACATCGATGGTGCTCAACCATGCTCTTCCCATTATGATTGGAAAATCTCCCTTGTAATTCTCCACTTTAATTACTATGAAATCAATAGGATAAGACCATCCACAAATAGTGTTCATAATGTCTTTCACCAATCCCAATGGAATAGTGATGGATAGGTCTACCAATTTTAATCTAATGTTGCTCTTCTTAAGAAGGGGCAAGTTCTAGGCAATGTACATCTCATGAGAAATTAAATTAACACCAAGACTTGAATTGAGAAGAGCCTTACACAATTTGTTCCTAGCAATCTACAAATAAATTAGAGGACTTCTAGGATTAGCTAATTTCCTAGAAAGGATTCATACGCGGATCCAATCAGATACAGTGTGAGTAAGCATTATGGAATGGATCCTTGATAGAGTTTATTTTGAAGGAGGCCTAAAGGAATTTGATATGGAGAAAGAGGTGGGATCAGGGTTGTCGACCGTGGGTGTAGGTGAAGGCTTAGGTGAATTACAAGCTCAAAAGAAATGTCTTTTCTTTGATCAGGCATTCAACCCTTCCAATTGATGATTGGATTGCAAATTAATAGCCGTCGTAGCATTATGTTGTTGTGGTTGAGTGAGCAGTTTACCCTGCATTGGTGGAGCAACCAATAGCTATGCAACTGGAGGAGGAGTATGTGCAGGGACAGGAAGAGGATAAGGATAAGAGGTGGTATCCCTTCTTTCATGTGATGAATGAGCTCGATAATAATCTAAAGAGTGGTCGTGAGGTTAAAAATTAGAGATGTGACTAGAGGAGTCATGTAGAGACATGGGTCACTAAATGTCGTAACCATATGAATCAGGATATTGGTAAGGGTATTGTTGCCTTGGTAGTATCAGTGCCCATGATTGTGGTTGCTACCACTATTGATACTATTCATATGGTTGTGGTGGAGCTTCACTTGGATAATATGATTATTGTTGGTGGAACTACTTAAGATCACCTTGAGGATAAGGTAACCTTCTGGATGTTTGCCTTTGTGTAAGTCATGGATGTAAGGCATACATCCAAGACTCATATAGATGTGACACAATAGGGAAACTTTCTTTAGAATGTCTGTACTGACAAACATCACATCTACAATCATCATTTGATTCACTGTCTACAACCTTTTCTATTACAGCAATCTTGCCCTTACTTTTGTAATATGCATGTTTAGCTTCCTTGTGCCTCTTGCACTCATGCTCACTACTTTGTTCTTTGGACTCTTCAGTAATTTTGAGAATAGCTTGGGATCTATTATCTATTGAGTTCCTTAACTGATCAACCTTGTCTATAAGTTCAAATTGGAATTATTGAAGTGACAAGGCTTTCTTACACACATCTTCATCAAATACAAACTTGTCCTCACTGTTGCAAAATCGAACCTCCCTCTTGTGAATGGAAGGATCACGGTTGTACTCTTCTGCACTTTCTCTTTTTCTTAGTTTGCCCTCCTCTTTGGCAACCTACTATATTAATCTTTGTATCTAATGAACAATTAGTTCTAATAATCACCCTTGGGCATAAACACTAAGGGTTTTCCTCATTTCATTATGAAGCTCATCTACAATGTGACGAAGTTGAAACAATTCAAAATAACCATGGCTAGGACATTTGTGCATCAAGGCATAGTATCAGCCAATGGCAGCATCCAAGGGTTCGTGTGCACCTTGTTTTCGCCCTTGAATTTGCTTCCTTAAGTTGGACACTTTAGAGTACATTTGATACTTATCATTGGACAACTCAAGCATTGTACTCCATCGTCTAATAGATTCCAGATCTAAGGAGTAGGACCAATTCTCTGCTTCTTTGATAAGTGTCCTAGGGAACAACTTCATTTTTTTCCAATTGTTCTCTATGTTTTGCAAGACATATGCATCTTGGAAAGCTTGAAGATGATTCTACAAATTAGAGTTATATCCTCCTTCAAATTAAGGAATATCATTCATGTCTAACCATTTGATCCAACTACCCTTCACATGCCTTGTTGGAATTCTGATTACCTCTACAATGTTAAGCATACTTTGGGTAGCAAATAGAGGCTCATCAAGGCCTTGATCATGGTGCCTATGATTCCCTCTGCTACCCATTCATTCATGGCAGTGTGCCTCTCTTGAATTTCTATGCCTGTGATCTTGTCTATCCCAATGGTCCCTTTGGTTATTTTAGTCCCATCAATATTTTCATTTATTTTGATCACCTTCTATGGTTATGGTTAGAGCTAGAAGAAGAAGATGATGATGAAAGGGAAGAGGAAGGAGAACCAACATCATCACAGTGCCTACTATTCCCTCTTTGGTGATCATGAGCATGATCACAATTGTGCTTCTTGTCTACATCCCCATCTTGACCTACCCCTCTAAATCCTTCTTTGTCATTGGATCCCTTATTATCAAAATCAAGATTGTGAACTATGGAGTGCAAATTCTAATTTTGACCTCCATCACCAAAGTCAAAGAGAGGAGTTTTATTGAATGAAAAATCTTCAAAGAAGGGTTCCCCACTAACTTGTTGGTACAACAAGAATGGATAATCATTAAGTCCTTTTTTCTTCAAAAATTCATAGTGCTGCTCTAACTACCAATCTCGTAGATGTTGTGCTTCAGTGGGATGGTAATCCTTGGCATTAGCATCTTCCATAATATACTCCCCATGGTGATCTTGAAGACCACATTGTGCAACCATTTGATAAAGCATTGTAGGAGCAACACAATTAGGCAACAACACAATGTTGACCTCCATGTCACACCACCATAGTTGTTCATTCTAGTGTAGGATGAAGGTGAAGTTTGGCACATACTCATCAGGATAAGTATATATAATTCGATACTATTGAGGCTTTAGCAGATTAACTCTATCAATCTTGGGCGGAGAAGCACTCCTGTGAGAAGAAGACATTTTCAATTAGCAAAATAAAAATCACAATGTGCCCTGACAATTGTTGTAGTAATGGTAAAATAGGATATGACTCTAAGGTTCATTCCAATGATTTAAATACATTTCACTGGGTCTTAGATAGCACACAAAACAAAAAAAAGGTCCTTGGCAATTATGCCAATGATGAGTGGTGAGGTACCCCTATGCCCAACCATACAAATCACTAAGGCATTACACATGATCCAGTCAAATTCCATGGACCTATAGTTATCTAATGCACTATCTCTTCTACGAAATGAAATGGGTGTTAAGAACGTTCATTGTCTTCCCAACTACACTTGTGAAGTTTAAGGGTATGGTTTAAGTGTAATTGAGGTATATGATTTTTCTTATTCTATATTTTATAAGTTTGATCACCTACAACAAGAATGAAAGATAAAGTAATTGAAGATCTAATTCATCTATTGCCTAGCTACCCTAACACAAGTAACCATCCCACTTTCTTGAACACATACTAAACACATAGCACTGCTAGGCTACCAAATGTTAAGCATTGCTGGGTTACTAAGTACTATATGAATGCTCAAAGTGGTCATTCCCACGTTCATTAACAACTAGAAATAAATATCTTAATTCAAATGCATTAAAGTAAAGAGCAAGAAAGTATAATGCATTAAAGAAAATATTAATCTATTCTTAGTGCTACAAGAATTTTCAAAAGAGATTGTTTTATTCCCATCACATTGTTATGCTCAAGTATATCAGTGTTCAAACAAAGAACCAGACACACTTAGACTTCTTCTACAAGCACTTAAAAAATATTCTAACTTTAAGGAAAGGAAACAACAAGAGCTTTACTACTCTGACTAAGAAAGAACAAAAACTGACTATCAATACTAGAGCCCAAGCCCAATATTTATAGGCTAGGATATATGCCTTCATGTCGAAGCCAAGCCCCGATGTTTCATACATGACATCATGGTCCCAATGTCATGTACGTAACATCACAACTGCAAGAAAACTGTGATTCATCACCATACTTTCTCTTTTTCATGTAATAATAATGTTAAGGTCAAGAGGTTGATCAAGGATGGCTTTCATCCTAGCTTCTAAAATCTATAGGTGTATCTTCTATTATATTTTCTCTTATTCCATAAGGAACTCTAAAATCTCCTTTATTCCATCATGATATAATTCAATGGGATGATCTAGATTTGAACGAAAATGAGAAAGAACATTAGCCCATTCATACTCTCCATGAGTTTAAACATTTTTAATGTGAGTACAAAGCTTTGTTCTTACTTAGTGTAGGCTATTTTATAATTCCTTTGGATCAATCATTTAGGAAAATCCTTGGTTTTTTCCCATGTTAATAAGCCTATGATGTTTGAAAAATTCAAAATTAGAAGAAGATGTCATGACATGAATTTATATTTTAGCAATCACCAAGATTACACATGGCTATTGATGAGACGCGATTTGCATAGGCCGTGATATCGCGTACACGATATCGTAGCCGACGTGATATCGCATCCCCCGCGATATCGCGTCCTTCCCTACAATATCGCGTACGCGATATCGCAGTCTGCCTCCATATCTATAAATAAGAGGCGGCTCTCCCTTATTCGGGATCCCAGTTTTAGAGTAGCGAAGCTCTGGCAGTTTGATCCCTCCAGAGTTAGAATTTTTCCCGTGTCTGCCCACAGTGTGGTGAATGTAATTGTAC
>MNCI01023302.1:376958-401674 GCA_015680685.1 Gnetum montanum | reverse complement strand
TTGGTGTAGCTAGGGGGATCTACGCTTGGTAACCCAGTGGTGTATTGGGGTCTACGCTTGGTAATCCCAGTGGCGTACCTAGGCCTATGCTTGGTAGTCCCAGTGGCAGTCGTGCACGAAGTCCAAGATGTGTACAGTTGATCAAGGAATCGGTTGCTCGTCGCACTTAGGCTAGATTAGATTTTCTTACCCTTTTCCTCTTAGCTTAGATTAGTTAATATTATTTTCCACTACCATCAGGAGTAGCATTAGATTAGGACACACCATACACCTCATCTAGACTAAACCATACGTGACATATGCAAAACTAGTCTAGATGGGAAGACAGCGAACTGCGACCTAAGGCTAACTATCTAGGTGCTACAACTAGTCCATCTGCGGAGTTCGACCGGATCGCGTGTGCGACGCTCATTTCATATGGTTGAGTGTAGGGGTACCTCACCACTCATCAGCTATTATCAAAGCTTTGAACTTGGAAGACAACATTAAAAAATAATAGCTTAAGAAATAGAGTTGGAACTTGGAAGACAACATTAAAAGATAACAACTTAAGAAATAGAGCTAGAATTTGGAAGACAATGTTAAAAGATAACAGCTTAAGAAATATGCCGTTATGAAAAAAGAAAATAATGTGATGTCAAGTGTTTTTACATGGTACATCAAATATACTTTAAAAATATGGTAAATTTTACTTGTAAGAAGATCCTAAGAAATGAAGCTATTTCTAATGAATTGAACCTCCTTCTAATACCAAAAAGATGTTATGGTAAGAACTACCACAATCAAATTCACAACAATCTTACACATAATACACTAAGCATTCCATGACCACTAAATACTTTGAAGATATTTCTTCAAATTGAAAGGGAACTTGTAAATTATTCGAATGAGACTAACAACCTAAGATGTGTTTTTTCAAACATAGGTTCAATATAAGTAATTAGAGTGCATGGAATAGTAATTAGAGTAGAATGATGCATCGTAGAAAAATAATATATGCTAACATAATATTGCTATCATCATGTAGTTAGAAGAAAAGCCATCATGCAAATAAGGAAAAAGAAAAAGCAATTGAAAAAATGAAACCAAGAGAACAAAAAATAAAGTTTGCTGCTAGATTTAGCCAAAAATAAATATCAAGAAATATGTTTCCAGCACTGAATAATTGTGAAAAATAAAAAGTTAATACAAATAACTAGAAAAATAACCTGAAAAAATTGGCAACGATCCTAGAAATAAGATTAGCAAATCAAATATGACTAATGAGGAGCTACATTACCCTAATTTCTTTCTAATATGTGTGCTTGATGAAGATCTCAATCAGAAAACTAAAGCTATTGTAGATGAAAAACTATCAAAGTATAGAAAAAGGACTTAATCATGTTAATGTGTGAATTCAGATCTAGTCAAAATCATTGTGTGTTAGGAGGACAACACAATGAGGATACAATCTACCAGTTGGGAGATAGTAAAAGAGGGTTAGAAACTCTGATATGAAAGAAAATTCTTAGATATCCTAATGCTTACTAAAACAATTATTAATAGTAGTCTTTGAAAAGCTCTTTTTCTTCTCTCAAGCATTCTAGTTCATCTCTAATCTTTTTTTGATTAGGAATATGTTTCTATTCATAAGCCAAAAATGCCTTGTAGATCAGGAAGGAATAATGCATTGGAACCCACAAAAAATTCTAGAAGCTTCTAGATAGGAGAAATGATGTACATAGCTATAGTAGACGTCAAATATGTAGGTGATGCAAAATAATAACACCAAATGTTGAACGATAGAATTGATGATCGACGTTAAAAACAATACAGTGAATGTTAACTGTAAGTAAAGATCAATGTAGGAGATGATGCCAAATGTCAAAACTAAAGTCTAAAAGATAAGCAACCAAACATGATGTTATGAGCGACATGGGACATCAAATTTTACAATATGCCAGAGATGATAACTTGAAACAATGTTGTCAATGATACAAGATGTCATAACTATGACTTTTGAAGATGACTTAAGTCATTGAAGCTATAAAATGCACCTGAAACTCTAACTTATGCAAAAATAAAAAAACCAAAGTAGATATAGCATTCACATCCTATTCCATCCCTTCTTGGCCCTTTTCCTTTTCTTCAATGTATAATGATCATATATTTATTTTAGTTTCTATGTGAGAAGAATCATATTACTTTCATGATGAAGATATCTTATTTATAGAAATTTGAGGAATAAGTGGTGTCATCCCCTACTCTATACAATCATTTACCTAGTACCTTGTTAGCATAGGACACAATCTAAACAACAAAGTAGGCCTCAACAAATAAATAACAATCCTTATTAGTGTAAAAGGAAAAATCAAAACATAAAATTGTAAACATAAAAAAAAAGCAAGGAAAAGAAAAATTATAAAAGAAATAGAAAAATATAAAAAAAATAAGAAAATAAAAAAGACATTAAAAAATAAAAATGTGAAAAATAAGTCCTCATAAGATGTTAGATTAGATGGGTATCTCCCCCATGACTAAGCTACAAGTTGGTGATACAAAAAATAGTGCAGCCTTGATCATGGGTTAAGATGTAATTAGAGTTTTTAACTATGAGAAAATACTTAAATGATTTTACCTATTACATGTTAACCAAAATTATTTTTTCTAGTAGTTATCATGGTAAATTTGCATCAATCCATATTTAAATTTAGAATGTACAATATAACACCTTTCTCATAGTATTTAGAATTTTGTATATTGAGGTACATGAGTGGGATTCTAGTAGAGGACCTTATTCTCTAGTTGGAATTCAACACATCATATTCTAGTGTTATGATGTTGTTTGGTATATGCCTTGTGAACTTCATTTATCATCAAGACAACTTCCCTATTTTCATTTAGAACATCAAGGATCATGAGTGATTCTTTATGTGCTAGGTTGATGTTGAGGTCGAGTTTGAAACTAGTGTTAAGTGTACAAAGCTTAGCTTGAATATGAAGTTTTGGAAATTTGACATACATTAATTCATATAAGGTGTATCCTATAAGGAGTTTTCAAATGGAGCAGTAGGTCCATTTGCATGATTTCTCTATTCATTATCTTAACTTCAATACTGGCTTAGGGATGATAGGGTGTTGTTAATTTATGTTCCACCCAGAATTGTTCATTAGCTTCTTGAAAGTAGCTACTATAAAATGAGTTTATTACCATAAATTAGGCCTCAAATACATTAAACTTATTTATCACATTTTCTTGAAAACATCAAGCTATAGTTGTTGATGTATATCAATTATAGTTGCAACATTTTTCCATTTCATATATTAGTCCACCACAATAATGATGTAGGATTTTCTATTAAACATAAATGTGATGGAACTCATAAAATTAATTCTCCAAAGATTAAACGGTTTCTATGATTAAATCCATTATTATGAATCTTCCAACCTCACAATCATTCCACCATCTTATTAACATTATTCACAATAATTGGTGAAGTAATGTGCATCTCTAAAGATTGTTAGTCAAAAGTATCTTGTCATGAGAATTTTGATGGTCATTCTCTTCCCTACATAGTGGACTTCACAAGGTTCCTCATGAGCATCTTTGAGAATTTTGAGTTTACCTTCATTAGATAAACACCATTGCATCAAGTTGTACATCTAAACCCTATGGAGACTACTATTTATTTTCATATAGTGCTTGATTTGGTGGAGGAATTGTTACTTGTTTCTCTGGTTCCATTTAGTATTTATGAGTAGATATAAGAGGAAATTTGCACACCATGGTGTGGCTACATTTGTTATTACTATTCTTGCCTTTCCAAATAGTATATGATCAAGAAAGTAATCAAAAAAATGCTCTTAATCAACATTATTGTTCCATTCTAATTAAGACAAATGATTGTCTACAACATTCTTGATTCCATATTTGTTAATCATTATAAGATCGAACTGTATAAAATCACTAGTCACCATATGATATAAGGGCTAATTACTAGTTTGTTCATAAGAAAGCATATTACATTGTGATCTATGTGCGCAAAAACTTAATACCTGAGCACATAGTGTCTAAATTTCTCTAAGGCATACACCACAGTCATTAATTCCTTCTTTGTTGTGCGAGAAGGAGTAATAATTGCAATACTCCTTCATGCACAATAGATGTAGTATGAACATTTTTTATCATCAAATTATGTAAAAATAACCTCCAAGGCAAAGTTAGTTGCACCTATAATAATGAGAAATGACTTGGATCAACTAAGAGCTTGTAAAATTACAATCTCTACAAGCTTTTACTTTAGAAGTTTCAATGCACAATCGCATTCCTTGATCCATACAAATGATGCATCTTTCTTTCTTTACTTCACTAGTGCTTTTGCGATTTTGGAAAAATTCTCAATAAGTCTTCTATAGTAGCTAATGTATCTATTGCAATAAATATCATCATAATCTAAGATCCAACATAAGCTAACATGAAATATAGCCAAGCAATCTTGTGGTTAGAAAATGGTCCAAAAAATCTAATCTTTCAACTAATTTCCCTCAAATCAAAAGGGAATTTGCATATTGTGGAAAAAATTCAACAATCTAAGCTAAACTTTTTCATTGAATGTTAGTGGATTAAAACTAGAAAAGAAACATTTATGCATGAAATAGCTAGCAAAAAATTTAGCAAATGTCACATATAAAATGCAGATCTAAACAAAATAAAGTGTAACATGTGGCTAGCAAGAGAAAATGATTGATGATAGAGCATGATGAGTGGCAACCTATCCCTATGCCCAACCATACGAATACGAGCTTTCATGCATGATCCAGTTGAGCTTCAAGGATTAAGTGCTTATGCACCTGCACAGAACAAGGATGAGTTATGCAATCGTTGTCTTCCCAACCTTACTTGTAAGGCACAATTGTATGGTTAAGTAAACTTGAGGTATGTGATTTTTTTATGTTTTTATATTTTCTATCTTAGTCTCCTAAGTGTGTGAAATGAAAAGATTTAGTTAACTAATGGGTTTTTATAACTTCTAATGCTAATCAAATCCTAACACCAACATATATTCCCACTCTTCGGACACATCCTAAACTAGTGTAACACTACTAGGACTACCAAATGCTAATCATTACTGGGTTACCAAGTGTTCCATGTATGCTCAAAGTGGTCATACTGAGTGTGCTAATCCATTGATAATTAATAATTCTATAGAAATAACATTGATTAACTAATGAGAGCATCAAATAATAGTACATAACATTAAATGCATGTGATCACCATTTGCACACACAACACAATCACGAATTAGCAAGGATAGATAAGATATAATGCAGTTGATACCTTGCCTCAATATGAAGCACATTGGCTAGGTTGTGGATATGGAAAATACTTGGTTAGAGGTTTGTAACTGATAACTACCCAAGTTGTAGGGGTGAGATAAGTAATGAAATGAAAAAAATTGCGACAAGCCCCCATGACTAAGAGTGAACCTCCAGTAGCAATAGGATGAAAAACAAAAGAAAAAGGAAGATAAGAGAAATAACAATGGTGAAGCCAATAAAAATGCATAGAAGGTAAGAGAAAAGAAAATGGATGTCATGGACAGAGTGAAACAAGATGTAGTTGATGTCATGGATGGAAAGAACTTAACAATTATACCAAAAAGAAATGCCAGTGGATCCTCCCCAAAGCAGGCTCATGCCCAATATGCCCTGACAAACCCACAAACCAAAGAGTCCGTAGGCTCTATGAATGACATATGGAGAAAATCATTAAGAATTCACCCACAAGAATTTACCAAAGAATAACAATGCACCGACCAAGATATAAACTAATCATAAGACCAACAATGAGGTGGAATATGGGAAGCAATACAAAAAAAAAAGGAGAGAATGGAATGGAATCCTAAAATCAAGGTTGTGTAAAGTTCCTTATATATTATGTGGTTAAGGTGACTTAATAAAATTCAATCCAAATCCAGATTAAAACTAACCACATCCAATGACCTCGCATCAACACACTTGACCAATCCATACTCTTGAAGCAACAAGAATGCTTCCATAGAGCAACCACCATCCTAAAAAGAGAAGAATAGAGAAGAAGAAAGTTAGAAAAGGCCTTAGTTACAGGGGACCTTTAGGCATGGGTAACATGTCTTTCCAGTGCCATAACTAGTGCTTGTAGCCCATGTTCCTTTATTATGTCTAACTATGCTTTGAATTTCCACCAGTTTTTTTTTTCTTGAGTGAGAACCATACCTTGGTCCATTCATATCATTGGATAGTGTATGGTAAACTTCCAACACTTCCTATCCAAGCTGAGCTCTGTACACTATCTAAAGCATGTGACCTTAACCTTGATCTTAGTCTAGCACAGAAAGAACGGTTAATGAATCTTAACTTACTAGATGAAAACCGATCAGTTGTCATATCATCCAATGAACTACACAAGACCTTCAACATTCCTTAGGTCCATATCATAAGGTATGAGAACCATACCTTAGGTCATTGAGATTTTGAAAGCTAACTCACATTCCTTGGTCCATTCAAAGGGTACATCTTTTTTTGTTAATTCTACCAACGATTTTGCAATCTTCAAAAAGTTCTTAATGAAACATCTATAATAGCCAGTATGTCCAAGGAATGATCAAACATCTTTTATAGTTTCAAGTTGATGAGTGTTTTCTTGGATGACTTTAATTTTTTAGGATCTACCTTTATCCCTAGTTGTGAAATTTTATGCCCTAATACAATGCCCTCTTGGACCATTAAGTGGCTTTTCTACCAATTGAGCCTTAGGTTGGTTTCAACACATCGTTTCAACACTTGCTCTAATCAGTCTAATGCTTTTTCAAAGTCTGCTCCATAGGTGGAGAAATATTCCATAAAAACCTCCACACCATTCCAAATTTGCTACTGAAATATACTAAGGACTAAATGTTGAAATGTTGTTAGAGCATTACACAAGCCAAACAGCATCTACCTATATGCAAATGTCCCCCAAGGACTTGTGAATGTACTTTTGGCTTGGTCTTCTGGTGCTATTTGGATTTGATTGTACCCATTGTAACCATCCAAAAAACTATAACAACAATGCCCTATAGTGGTATCTAAGACTTGGTCAATGAATGGTAATGGGAAATGATCTTTAAATGTTGCCATGTTTAATAACCTAAAGTCTATACACACCCTCCATTTACCACCTTTTTTAGGCACAATGACTAACGGACTAACCCATTCACTGTTAGCAATGGGGTAGATGAACCTGGCCTTTAGAATTTGTTTAATTTCTTCTTTAACTACTTGCTTAAGCTTTGGGTTTAGTCATCTTTGCAGTTGTCATCGAGGCTTCATAGAGGGGTCAATGTAAATTCTATGTTGCCATATCCTAGGATCTATTCTAGTTAATTCTAGATATGACCAAGTAAAGGCTTTTGACCATTTATTTACCATCTTCAGTAGTCTTTATTTTTGTTAAGGAGCGAGCTTAGCATTAATGATTACTAGTTTTTCATTCTTAAGAGATGCATACTCCATACTAGTTGGCAACGGTTTTAATTTAAGGGGCTCTTGCTTAAACTTGTTAGGGATTTCCAACTTCCCCCAGTTGATATCTTCAATGTTAGTACTTAGAAGTTGGCGATGGACTTACTCTAATGCATCTATGCTATCAATATAGGCACAAGTCAAGCTCTCAGTTAGTTCCATGCATAAAGTTGAATTGCTCTCTAAGTCAACTGTCAACCACTGGATGCCTTCCTATCTTATGGCTTCTACAAACAGGAATCTTTGTATGTCAGATACTTGTGCATACTGGTTGCATGCAGGCAATGTTAAGCGTTGTACAAACCAGGACTTTTGCACATAGTTGCACCTTGTGTCACTATATGTAATGCATGGAACTTTCTTCTTCTCGATCTTCCCAAACGCATTTTCTTTTGATATCTCTAGCAAAATATCATGTATTCCTAGGTGCACATCAATCATACTTAGCCATGCTCTAAACGAATATACTCTATAGTACACGAGAGTCTGATAGTAAGGTTCAAGAGCAACGTGACTAATAGATTCACGTGGAGATATCGACTACTGAACGTAATACCCGTATGGGTCAGGTTCACGGTAAGGGTACTGTTGACATGGTAGTGGCATTCCCCATGATTGTTCATGTTGCCATTGTTGATATTATTCATTTGGTTGTGGTGGAGCTCTACTCAGATAATATGTCAAGGGTTGGTGGAACTGCCTTGGGTTACCTTGAGGATAAGGTAATCTCTTGGGTGTTTGTCATCTATTTAATCATGGGTTTAGTGCATACACCCCAGACTCTTATAGATGTGACACTACTGGGCAACATCCCTTAGGATGGTCATATTGGCAAATCTCACATCTGTCATCATTTTTTGTGTCTAAATCCACAACCTCTTTAATGAAAACAACCTTACCCTTACCCTTTGATGGGACGCGATATCGCATGGGCCACGATATCGCGTGTCTGTCGCGATATCGTGTCGTCCCCTGCGATATCGCAGTGCACCGCCAAGTCTATAAATAAGAGGCGGCTCTCCCTTCTTTCTAATTCTAGGCCTAGACTATAGTGAAAATCTGGCAGTTTTACCTCTCCAGAGATAGAATAATCTCCATGTGCCTGTAGTAGGAACTCCAAAGTGAACGGATCTTTATTCGAGCAAATATTGTACCTGAACACAAGTTTGTGTACGGAAATAAAGAAGAACTTCTTGGATAAACCTTGTAGTGCATGGAATAGGCTAAATAGGATTTTAATTATTTTTATTTATTTTTTATCATTTAAATGCTTTCTTAGTTAATTAAATCTCTCTCAACCCTTCTCCCGTAGTTAAGTGTATTCAGTACAACCACTTCAAGCACGTGCGTTACGCTTGGTGATCCCAGTAACGAATAGCGTTTGGTAACCAAGTTTGCATTGGTTCAAGGTGTGAATAGTAAGTGGGAACAGATGCTAATGCTAGGTTAATTAAGGCTTAGTTAGTTAGTTAAAGTTAGTTAATTAGTCTCTTCACCCTTTACCTCATTAACATAAATGATAAAACAGAAAAGATATAAAAATCACATACCTCAAACTTACTTAACCATACAACTATGACAACTACAGGTAAGTCTGGGAAGATAACAAATGATTAACCTTAAGTGTTCCATGAGGCGTGTAGGCACTTGGTCTACAGAGTTTCACCGGATTGCGAGTGTAACGCTCGTATTCGTATGGTTGAGTGTAGGGGTACCTCACCACTCATCATTGGCACCGTTCCCAGGGACTAAGTGTTTGTGCGCTAAGTAGAATATAGGAAATTATCCATATCATTAGAAGCTTAAAAAAACCCTTAGGGTTAATTAAAAAAAATTTATATAATGGTTAATAGTACACTGAATTAAATCAAGATGTCTTCTTCTCATAAGAGCAATTCACCACCTAGGGATCATACAAGAGACCGTCGCCAGCCAAACACACATAACCGCGAACTGCCAATTCCTCAACAATACTAAGTGGTATATACCCATCCCAATGAGTATATACCAAATTTTACCTTTATCCTCCATTAGGACGAACAGCTGCGTTGGCGTGACCTACAAGGTAACATAGTGTTACCCCCAGATCGTGCAGTCCCCAACATGCTTCTCCATGCTCTTGCACAAATTGGCATGACAAAACTATATGCTAAATACGTTGTAGGTGATTTTGACACAAGGGATTATCATCCCACAAAAGCACAAAGTTTAAGGAACTTGCAGTAGGAGAGCCACCACACATTGTTGAAAAGAAAAGGGGTCCTGCACATCCTAAGCAAAATCGAAGATGGTGAACCCATTATAACAGGTTCTCTATCGAAGGATGTTCCCCCTCCTAACGATGGTGAGGAGGTGGGGTATCAAAACTTACACTCCATGATTCATAACCCTGGTTCTGATCCCCATGAACGCCTATTATTCATTGAGGGAACAACAACACATGACAAGGATGGGCATTCAGATCATCATCACGATCGGGATCATAGTCACAGAAGAGAAGGTAAGAAACATCATCATGGCGATGGTTCCCCTTTTTCTTCCCCTTCATCACATCACTCACCCTCTCCTTCCACATTCAGGAGTAGCCATAAAGAGCATAACGGTGAGGACAAAGGTAAACGAGATGAGAGACCTCAACGAGAGAGTTGAGAGAGAGGATGAGGGCAGTCAAGAGAATCAAGGCATGAATGAAGGAAAAGTAGGGAACAACATAGGCATCATAGACATCATGAGAGAGATGATCATGATGAACCCCTACTTGCCACCTGAAGTATGCTAGATATTACGGAGGTAGTGAGAATACCCACAAGGCATCAAAAAGATAGTCAGATCAAAAGATTAGATATGAATAATATCCCACGCTTCGAAGGGGGATATAACACTGATCCACAAAATCATTTATAGGAATTCCATGATGCATGTGCCTTCTAAAATATTGAGAACGAGTGGCAAAAACTAAAGTTGTTTCCTAGGACACTCATACAGGAAGCAGAGAGTTAGTACCAGTCCTTAGAGCCGGAAACCATTAGGAGATGGAGTATGATGTTAGAATTGTTCAACAATAAATACCAAACATACTCCAGAGTGTCTAACTTGTGTAAACATATCCAAGGATGGAAGCAGGGTAATCATGAACCCTTGGATGCTGCCATGGACCGATATTACGCATTGCTACATCGTTGCTCGAGCCATGATTACGCACAGCGGGATCAACTCCGCCACCTTGTAGATGGGCTAAGACATGAGACTAGGAGAACCCTTGGGACTTATGCCCAAGGGAGATTATCTAAGCTTAAATCCCATGAAATTTATTAATTATTGGAGTAAGTAGCCAAAGAAGAAGGGAAGCTATGGAAAAGAGAAAACGCAGAAGAATATAACCGTGATCCTTCCCTTCGAAAGAAGGAAGTAAGATTTTGCTATGAAGAGGATGAGTCACCACTCGAAGAGTCGGTGACTCTAGAAGTTAACAATGGAAGTGTCGGCTAAGGTAGATGAAATATGAAGCTCCTTCAATAGCAAAATTAAAACTGTCCTAAAAATCATAGAGGATTCTAAGGAGGAACGAAGTAGTGACCACGATAAGAAAAAGCGGAGAGATGTAGGCCATGCACGTAACAAAGGTAAGGAAAAAATAACTGTCTCCAATGAGGTTGTGGATTCTAACATAGATAATGATGGTGGATGTGAGATCTACCAATATGACCATCCTAAGGGATGTTGTCCAATAATCTCACATCTGTAAGAGTCCGGGGTGTATGCGCTCAACCCAAGACTTAACAGACAGCAAGCACCCCGAAGGTTACCTTATCCCCAAGGTAACCCAAGTTAGTTCCACCAACCATTAACATATTATCCAAGTGGAACTCTGTCACAACCTATCGGGCAACATCAGTAGTGGCAACACCCACAGTCATGGGGGATGCCACCGACTAGACAACAATACCCTTACTGGCAACCAAATCCTTATGGCTACTATTTGTAGTAGCTAATTTTCCCAAGTGACTCTATGGGTCACCCAACCCCACAATGTTACTACCCAATTTAGGAATATTTCCAAACTCCCTCTCCTAGAAGAGATACTCCACATGCATACCATCATCCGAATCCATCTGCACCTCTTACGCTAGTAGCTCCACCACTAACCACTCCAACAATGCCAAGGGTATTTCCCACTCAACCGCAACAACCCAATGTCACAAGGGCTTCCAATCCTCAATTCTCAGTTGATACAGATAGTCTTATGCCGAAAAGACCTTTCTTCAAAACCAACAATCCAACCAAGTCCTCACCCTCACAAGCAGTTGAACATCTCAACACCTTCGTACCAAATAAGGTTTCGGGACCTCCTTCAAACCAAAAATGGAGGCCAATGCACATGGTTATGTTAACACATACCGTTACTAACTGGATTAAGGTAGGCCAACTTTCTAAGAAATTCTCTAATCCTGGAAGCCCCCTAATTTATCTCCAAGTCACTGGGAATGAACCTCATAAGGCTCTTCTTGACTCAGGCTCCAGAGTCAACTTAATTTCACAAGAATTGTATAAAACCTGGAACCTACCTCCACTCAAGAAGAGAAATATTCACTTAGAGCTGGCTGACCAGTCCATCACTATTCCTTTTAGGATAGGTTGAGGACATTGTTACCATCGTGGGTGGTTGATCATACCCAGCTGATTTCCTAGTGATCCAAATAAAGAATGACAAAGGGGACTTCCTGATAATAATGGGAAGGGCATGGCTGAGTACAATAGATGCATGCCTAGGAATCCACAATCTTTCCCTAGAAATATCCAAGAAAAATACTTTTGGAAAGATTCAGAAGAAGAAATTTCTATGCATCACATATAGTAACATAGGGTGCCATTGCGTGCCGAAATCATGGGTGATGCAAAGTTTAAGACTGCTTGCATGCAATCGGTGTGCACAAGACGTTGACATACAAAAGTGCCTATATGCAGCAGCCACATGACAAGAAAACACCCAGTGGCTGATGGCTGATCAACAGAGCAACTCGATAACATGCATGGAACTGACTGAGAGGATAACTAATGCTTACGTTGAAAGCATAGACGCACTTGAGCAAGTTCCTTGCCAACTTCCAACCCTTAACTCTAAAAACATTAACTGGGGGAAGTTGGAGATTCTTGAGGAATTTAAACAAGAGCCCCTAGACTTAAAATCATTGCCCACCGGTCTGGAATACATGACCATTAAAAATGGAAAATTGGTAATCATCAATGCAAAGCTTGCTCCCAAGCAAAAAGAGAGTTTGCTGAAGGTGATAAATAAATGGTTAACAGCCTTTGCCTGCTCATACCCTGAATTAACCAGAATAGATCCTAGGATATGCCAGCATTAGATTTACACGGACCCCTCCATGAAGCCTCGAAAACAACCACAGAGGAGATTGAACCCAAGAGTTGAAACAAATAGTAAAAGAAGAAATAGAGCAACTTCTCAAGGCTGGGTTCATTTATCCCATTGTTGATAGCGAATGGATTAGTCCTCTAGTAATCGTACCTAAAAAAGGAGGCAAATGGAGGGTATGCATAGATTTTAGGCTATTAAATATGGAAACATTCAAGGATCACTTCCCATTGCCATTTGTTGACCAGGTCTTAGACACTATAGCGGGCCATCGCTACTACAGTTTTCTGGATGGTTATAGTGGGTACAACCAAATACGGATTACACCAAAAGACCAAGCCAAAACAATGTTTACCAGCCCTTGGGGAACGTTTGCATATAAACAAATGTCATTTGGCTTGTGCAATGCCCTTGCCATGTTTCAATGATTAGTTCTAAGCATATTTCAACAACAAATAGGCAACGGAGTAGAAGTCTTTATGGATGACTTCTCCACTTATGGGACAAGCTTTGATCAAGCCTTGGACTGATTAGAGAAAGTGCTAAAATGATGTGTTGAAACCAACCTAAAGCTCAACTGGTAGAAAAGCCATTTGATGGTTCAAGAGGGCATCGTACTAAGGCATAAGATTTCACAATCAGGAATAGAGGTAGACCCATAAAAAGTTAGGATCATCCAAGGAATCACTCAATAACCAGAAATGGTCAAAGACATTTGATCATTCCTTCGACACACTGGCTACTATAGGAGATTTATTGACATCTTCTCCAAGATTTCCAAATTGTTGGTAGAACAAGCATTCTTCAAATGGACCAGGGAATGTGAACAAGCATTCCAAACTCTAAAACAAAGGCTTGTAGAAACCCCTATTCTACAAGCCCCCAACTGGTCCAAGCCATTTCATATAATGACCAATGCATCTAATTATGCCTTAGGAGCCATACTAACACAGTTAGATGAACAAAAATGCCCTTATTACATCCACTATGCGAGTAAGAATCTTTTTGGTGCATAACTCAACTACACAACTACAAAAAAGGAATTAATGGCTATAGTGTTTACACTAGATAAATTTAGGCACTATTACATCCCCCACGATATCGTTGTGCACCACCAAGTCTATAAATAAGAGGCGGCTCTCCCTTGTTTCTAATTCTAGGCCTAGACCATAGCAAAACTCTAGCAGTTTTACCTCTCCAGAGATAGAATAATCTCCATGTGCCCACAGTAGGAACTCCAAAGTGAACGGATCTTTATTCGACCAAATATTGTACCTGAACACAAGTTTGTGTATAGAAATAAAGAAGAACTTCTTGGATAAACCTTGTAGTGCATGGAATAGGCTAAATAGGATTTTAATTATTTTTATTTATTTTTTATCATTTAAATGCTTTCTTAGTTAATTAAATCTCTCTCAACCCTTCTCCCGTAGTTAAGTGCATTCAGTACAACTGCTTCAAGCATGTGAGTTATGCTTGGTAATCCCAATAATGAATAGCGTTTGGTAACCAAGGTTGCATTGGTTTAAGGTGTGAATGGTAAGTGGGAACAAATGTTGATGCTAGGTTAATTAAGGCTTAGTTAGTCAGTTAAAGTTAGTTAATTAGTCTCTTCACCCTTTACCTCATTAGCATAGGCAATAAAATAGAAAAGATATAAAAATCACATACCTCAGACTTAGTTAACCATACAACTGTGACAACTGCAAGTAAGTCTGGGAAGACAACAAATGATTAACCTTCAGTGTTCCATGAGGCGTGTAGGCACTTAGTCTGCGGAGTTCGACCAGATCACACGTATAATGCTCGTATTTGTATGGTTAAGTGTAGGGGTACATCACCACTCATCACCCTTGTTACATGCATACTCAGCTTCTTTCTTTTTCTTTCTCTCTCAATCACTACTTTATTCTCTAACCTCCTCTACTATTTTTAACATAGTTTGACATTTGTCGTCTAGGAAGTTCCACATTTGATCCACCTTTGCCAATACTTTTGATGCAAATTTTTGAATGGGAAAAGTCTTTTGATTTACCATCTCTTCAAGTGGTGACTCTTCTTCATCTTCAAAAAATCTAACTTTCTTATTTTCGAGAAAAGGATCTCTGTTGTAATCCTTTGCACTTTCTCTTTTCTTTAACTCATCTTCCTCCTTGGCACCTTGCTCCAACAATCTTTGTATTTGATGGGCTCTAAGCTTGGATAGCCTTCCTTGGGCATAAGTCCCAAGGGTTCTTCGCATTTCGTACTTAAGCCCATCTACAAGATGGCGTAGTTGTTCCTTTTTCAAGTAACCATGGCCATGGCAATGATGTAATAATGAATAATATCAGCCAATGGTAGCATCCAAAGGTTTGTGTCCTCCTTGTTTCCATCCTTGGATTTTTTGTACGCAGGTTGGACACTCAGGAGTACATTTGATACTTATCATTGAATAACTCCAACATGGTACTCCATCGATGAATGGATTCTAGTTCTAAGGACTGAGACTAGCTTTTTGCTTCCTTGATCAGTGTCCGTGAAAACAACTTTAGCTTTTGCCACTTGTTTTCTATATTCTGCAAGGCATATGCATTGTGGAATGCTTGTAAATGGTTTTGACGATCAACATTATATCCGCCTTCAAATTGTGGGATGTTATTCATGTCTAGTTTTTTTATCCTATTGTCTTTTTGGTGCCTTGCTGGAATCCTAACAGCCTCTACTATATTTAACATACTTTGGGTGGCAAGTAGGGGTTCATTATGATCATGTTGCCTATGGCATCTATGATGCCTATGTTGTTCCCTACTCTTCCTTATTTGGTGATGTGTCTCTCTGGAATGCCCTTACCCCCTTTCTCTACTATTTTGTTGGTGATTTCTATCTTTCCTACCATTATCCTCATGGTCTCGCCCTCTACAATTGCATTCAAATCTTAAAGAAGAGGAGGAAGAAGATGATGAAGATGAAGAGGAAAGAGACTGGCACCATGTCGGTGCCTACCACCTTTTCTTCGGTGGTCATGGCCTTGGTCACAGTCATGATTCTAATGTCCATCATTGTTATGCGTTCATGTTTCTTTTCCAGATCTTTTATGTCCATTGGTACCAAAACCTGGGTTATGAATAGTTGACTGAAGATTCTGATACCCAACTACTTGACTGAAGACAAGTTCACCACCGTCATTTTTTACTTAGGACATACGGGACATCCTAAGACCACTTCCCCTTCATGAATTCATAATGTCTTTCCTATTGTAGATCCCTCTGATGTTGTGCCTCTATGGGTCAATAATCTCTCAAATTTTTTTCATGCACAACATACTCTGACTGTAAGTGCTGCATACTAATTTGTGTGAGAGCATGAAGAAGCATGCCCGAGATTGAGTGATTAGGAGGTGACACTATGTTACCTTATAAATCATGTCATCATAACTATTCATCCTAGTGGAGGATAAAGGTAAATTCTAGTACATATTCATCAGGATGAGCGTATACCATGTGAAATTATTGGGGCACTGGTAGATCATCTCGTGCACCACGCCTCTGATTGTTCATGGTATCACACCTAGTCGATGAAGCACTCTCATAAGAAGAAGGAGATATGATTGATTACTCAGTGTGTGATACTCTTTTCCGATGATTGTAGGATAGTTAACCTTAAGGGTTCATTCCAACAATGGAATGATTTCCTAAGTTCTAATCAATACACAAACAACAAAATCCCCAACAATGGTGCCAATGATGAGTGGCAAGGTACCCCCTACGTCCAACCATATGAATATGAGCATTTATGCATGATCTAGTCAAACTCCAAGGATTAAGTGCTTATGCACCTACATAGAATAAGGATGAGTTATGCAATCATTACCTTCCCAAGCTTACTTGTAAGGCACAATTGTATGGTTAAGTAAACTCAAGGTATGTGATTTTTTTATGTTTTTATATTTTCTATCTTGGTCTCCTAAGTGTGTGGAATGAAAATATTTAGTTAACCAATGGGCTTTTATAACTTCTAATGTTAATCAAATCCTAACATTAGCATCTGTTCCCACTCTCCAAACCCATCCTCAACTAGTGTAACACTACTGAGATTACCAAACACTAGTCGTTACTTGGTTACCAAGTGTTTCACATATGCTCGAAGTGGTCATACTGAGTGTGCTAATTCATTGATAATTAATAATTCTATAGAAATAACATTGATTAACTAATGAGAGCATCAAATAAAAATAAATAACATTAAATGCAATAGTTAAGCTATTCTAAATGTTGCAAGGTTTATCACAAATTTCATCTTTATTTCCAGACACAAGGTGTGCTCAAGTACACGATGCTCGAATAAGGATTCGTTCACTCTATGACTCCTACTACGAGCACTCAAAAATAATTCTAACTCTGGAAAAGAAAAACTGCAAGAGTTTGACTAAAGGACTAAAAAAAATACCATGCAAAACCAAGCACCCCTGTCTCTTATTTATAGACAATGAGATAAGCTCCAACATTATGTCTAATGTCGCTTGATTGATCTGATACCACGTATCCAATATCAAGGGTCCAATATTGGGTCACTTATTTGGTGACTTATCAGAGCACAAAGTGAAACAAATCTAATTTGTTAAAGTGTTAAATTAAAGAAGAAAATTTGGAAAGTAGAAAATATATCTATAGCAAATCTAGATAATGCCATATGCAAAGAATTGAAAAAGGAAAGATCTAGATTACAAAAGAAATCATAAAATAGGAACCTCCTAGAAATGTTCCAAAGGATTAGAGGCATATTATGAGGAGCTATCTCACCTCATTTTTTCTCTGGTGCATGCATTCGATGAATATCTAGCAAAAACACTACAAATTCATAAGCTAATGAAGAAAATGAATGGACTAGATCAATGTGCAGATCCAATTCTGAGTGATTCTCCACATGCTAGGAGGACAATACAAATGAGATACAAATGCATCTACAAGGAAAAAGAAGGAGAAAATTAGATGAGTTAATATCTCTATAGAATGAGTAGTTATTCTACAAAGAGGTAGAGTCTTTGGAGATGTTTTCCCAAATTGCCTAAGCAAAAGAAGCAAAATTGTGCTGAATAGCAAAGATAGTTACCACATGCTAAGTAGTTTTGATTGCTTCCAAAAGCCAAATGAAGAAAAATGTCAACCAACCAATCCCATTTCATTTAGGGGTATTGATAAATTGAAATTTTGGCAGTAATGATATCAAAGCCATGATATCATATCCCTAATATCTAGGCACAAGCTACAATGTCACATATCCAATATTGCAGACACGTGTGGGCCTATAAATACGACACTTAGATACATGGTCCACAGATAGTTTTATTTCACACTTTAGCAAAAGCATGTTAGTTTGTTTTCTCAATTTTAGCACTTAGCACTTAGGAGTGTATGTCGACAATGTGATGTTTAGTAATTGAATAGAGTCTTTATTTGAATGAGATGTACTTGGACACATTTCATGCACAGAAATAAAGATTGAGATTACTTTTCATCATTGCAACATCATTTAGTCTTTACTATTTACACTTAGAATAATTTCCTTGCTTTGACTTAGCTTAATGTTTACTATTTTTCCTAGTTATTGATTTACTTTCAATATATGTTATCATTACTACTGTTAAGCAGAATGAGTGTGACTAATCTCGAGCACTTAAGTGTAACTGCTTAGTAACCTAGTAGTACTATCACTCGGTACGTCCAGTAATGAGGTACTTGGTAATCCTAGTAGTAGTTACATAAAGTCTAAGGTATGAATGGAAATTCATAATCAAATGCTCATTACCGACGCTAAATTAGATTCCTTTACCATTTTAGTTAAACTTAGACTTAGAATTACCTTTACTTTACCTTATGTTCACTAGGAGAATTATGGCCCCACAACATCAATACATCATCTACCTCACTGTGAGTTACACCATATGCATCGATTTTACTAGCTCATGTGGGAAGATAACAATCATGAACTTTAACTAATTACTAGCATAACCACATTGCCTTATCTACAAAATTTTACTGGGCTGCACATGAACACTCATAACTATTATGGTTAGATGTTGGATACTCCATCATTCTTCATTAGCATCATTGCCAAGGATAAGTCAATGTATGCTAAGTATTTGATTTCTCAAAATTTGTTATATCTGAAACACAAACTCAAATCTAACATTCATAACACTAAGAAAATCATACTTAAAACATAATGTCTAATGGATATAACATGGCTTCAAACAAAGAACAACCATCACCTACAAAGGAGATAGGAAGAAGTAGTGATAGAATCATTGTTGAAGAAGAATGGGGGATGCTAATGCATACAAGCATCACTTATGCTTACATTGATCCTTACCATCCAAACTTCACTTTCATCTTCCATCAAGATAATCAAATGAGATGAAGGGACATGCAAGGAAACATAGTCCTACCTCTAGAATGTGTAGCACTTAACATGCTCCAAACTGACTTAAGGGGAATGCATTTGGACCATATCCAAGAAGGGTATTATGTGACTCAATACATGACAAGACTCTATGAACCCACAAAGGAGCAAATAATGAGGGATTCTTCCATGGAGATTAAACATGTACATAGTAAAGGGAAGTAGGCCAATACTTGTATTATCCCGGAAGAACTTGATGCTGATACATTTATTTTAGAACAACTCCAACAAAACCATGAGGAGTCTTCAAAAACACCTATCATCAAACTTCAAGAACGTGTCAAAGCCTAACTTCATTTTACTCTAGCAGAGATACCTAAGGGAGAGGTTGTTGACTTAAGGTATAAGTAGGACTCTAGGCCAAGAATTCCTTCTAAATCCTACATAGAAGTATACAAGAGTCATGAAAGGAGAATAAGCTAGCATCATTCTCTTGCCACCTCATCTACCTCATCATGATAATCAGAGGACTCTAAGAAGAGGCAACACAAGTACTGGGACTCTAATAGGAAATAGAGAAGGACTCATGATCATCATGACCAATATTTGAGGTACTCTAATACATAAGATGAAGAACATAAGTGAAGGAGATGAAGGGACATAAGAGAGGATCAACAAAGATATCATCACTACAATAAAGCATACAAACTCGACCATGATGATAAAACCTTAATGCTAACTTGAAGCATGATAAACATTCAGGGAGCTATCTACATGCTAACAAAGCATGTAAGGGATAATCAAATCAAAGGGCTAGACATGAATAAGATGCTAGATTTAAAGGTGGCTACAATGCTAATGGACAGCATCACCTTCAAGCTTTCCATGATGTCTATGCCCTTCAAAACATAGTGAGTGATTGGAGAAAGTTAAAGTTATTTCCTAGAACACTTGAAAAGGAGGTGAAAAGCTAGTATAGATCATTGGAACTTGAATCCATCAGATGCTAGAGTACCATGCTTGAACATTTTAACAATAAATATCAATCCTATTCATGGGTGTCAAACTTAAGAAAACAAACTCAACAATGGAATAAAAGGACTCATGAGATCCTTGATGCAATAATGGGTAGATACTGTTCACTGCTACATAGGTGCCCAGGCCATGGATTTTTAGCAAAGGAATAGCTTAGGCACATCGTAGATGTGCTGCAATGCAAAACAAGAGAGATCCTTGGGGTATACACCAAAGGAAGATTATCAAAAATGATCATCCATCATATCTAACAACTAATTAATCAAGTGGAAAAAAGGGAAGGTGAACTAAGAAAAAGGGAATTAGCTAAAGAATACAATAGAAGTTCATCAATTAGAAAGAGATATGCACAAGTGTGTGATACCCAAGACGAAGAAACCTTGGACCATGCAATCCAAAAACAGATGCTACTGATCCAGAAATCTATTGCTAATGTAGTAACACATGTAGCAAAAATGTGGGACTCAATCAATGAAAGATGTAAAATAGCATTAAAGATTATGAAGGAAAGAGTAGAGAAAGTCTTGATAAAATGAAAGAATAAAAGAAATAAGAAGGATTTTGGACAAAAAGCAAAAGTTTCTTCAGTAGCTGAGGTCTCAAATACCAACTCTACAAATGAGGAAGGTTATTCTATGTGTCATTATGAACATCCCAAGGGATGTTATCTGATTATGATACATTTATAAGAAACAGGGGCATATGCACTTAGCCCTAGATTTTTTTAAAAATAAATGCCCAAACATTTATCTTATCCTCAAGGTAACTACCATTAGAACATCCAATTAACATATTATCCTAGTGGAGCTTTGCCATAGCTACAGAAGCAGTAGCATCAACAGTGCCAATAACCTCAATTTTGGGCCATGCCATCACCATGCCAACAGTATCCATATTGACTACCTAATCCTTATGGATACTATGTCCAATGTTTGACCTCACCAACAAATGCTACTATTCAAAATCCATAGTATTATATGCCAGAATACCACCAACCAATGCCACCAAGGGCCAACTCAGATTCGTACATGCACCCATAAGCAACTGATTTTTTAAATCACAAAAAAAAACCTCTACTACCAGTGCCACCACCTACTATACAAGGTGAATTACCATCATAACCACAACAAAAGAAAGCTACCAAATCAGTGAATATCCAAGTAGAGGGTCTTACCAGCAGCCCTAAGGACCAGATAAAGAAACATCCTTTCTATAGGACAAGTCCTAAAAAGGCTAGTAGAATTAGAGCTTCATTGTGACCAACTTCTCCTACAACAAATCCTTAAATCAACAAACTTCCACTAGCATCCAATCCAAACACACAGATTGTCATGCTTATAGAGATCATCATAGATTGGATTAAGGTAAGACCACTCCCTAAGAACAAACTTGATCTAAGAATTCATTTGATCTATCTACAAGTAACTAGGAGTCTACCATGCAAGGCTCTATTAGACTTAGGCTCCAAAGTAAACTTGATATCTTATGAAACATATCAAACATGGGACCTACCACCATTCAAGGAATGCAACATTAGGCTAGAGCTTGTAGATCAATCTCGGCCAAGTAGAAAAATGGAAGGAACAGGGACATAATTATGTTCATCTCGGACAATTAGATATTTTAGTAAGTCCCAAATTTAATTATAATATTGCTGCTGAATATGTAGTAACTCTACTTGACAGCCGAGTTATTGGTGATGGGATTAATCAAGGTCCAGAAATTGCCTGGGAAAAGGCAAAAATTTGTCAATTTCAAGGTGTTTTGGATTCTGATGCACTTTGTGCAGTACAACCAAATTATCAGTTAGCTTTAGCTGATGATTTTATTACTAGTGCTTTACTAATCTGTGTTGAAGTTCATGGAATAGAATTATTACCCGGCTCAGTTTATGCTGCAGTTGCTGCCCGCGGAACTTTTCAACTCTCTAACACTATTTTAATGAATCATAAGTTGAAATGGGGCGTTCAGTTCCCTAAAGGAAGTCAAAATCTGCTGCAATGTGGAAGAAGCATAAATACACCAGGTTATTGCAATTCTTTTCCTCAAATTCAGCATTTACTACAAGATCAGGAATTCAAAACCTATGAGAAGCCCAAAATGAGATGGAGTCAATATCCAATCCAACAATCTGGTAGATCAGCCGTAATCACACTAGAAGCTACTCCAGCAGTTTTGCCTCCCAGAAAACTTTCTGAAAAAGGAAGCTCATCAAAAGAAGAAGGCAATAGTTCTCCAAATTTTGATACCAGAGGTACACTATATATGTTTCAGCATCGTATTAATCTTTTTCAGAATACCTCTTATAAGCAATATGGAGATCGAAAATTACTTAGTGGCGGAAGATGGCCACCATTAGCTGCATACAGTACAACTGCTTCTAGACAAGATCCTCCTCAAACTAGAGCTGATTGTAGTTATTTATTAGAACATTCTCTAAATAGCACTACTGATCAGCAAGGTGAAACTAGACAGTTAAATTATTTAGTTCATTGGACATCTTACGCTACTCAACATTTTCAGAATATCGAAGATAAAGTAGATAATCTTGAAGATAAGGTTGATAGAGCTAATGACAGTGTTGTTCAATTATCCAAAGAAATGAATGAGCATCTTATAGCATATGAGGAGATTACAAAGCAACGGCTGGAACAAAAGCAAAAGAAAGTTCAATTTAAAGAACAGCAAAAAGATCAGACAATCAAGTTTCATGAGATTTTCACCTTAGAAAATCAGTTACGATTGCCTGCTCCAGAAAAGGAAGTTCCGAAAATAGAACCAGCAAAAACAACGGTGCAAGTGGATGTTCGAGATAAAGTTCTCCTAGATAAAATAAAGAAGCTCATGGCTGAAAAGAAAGGAAAGCAACCACAAACACCAGCTCCATCGGCACCTCCAGAAGAAAAACTAAAAGAAGAAAGTGAAGAAAGTGACAAAGAATCAAAATCTTCAGAATGTCAACGAATCATGATGGCACGAAGACAGCCCACGAGACCATGGCAAAGACCTCCTACACAACCACCTCCAGCTTTCACCGCCTTCCAACAATGGCCGAACGCATCAATTCCAGTTATCGACATCGACTATCTACCTCCAAAAGAAGTCTTACATGCTCTAAGATTATGGATAGATCAGTTACGGGTCGCAATGCATATTCTAGGAATCGATGAAAGAACCGTAATCATCGGTGCATTTACAAGAGCTGCTGGTAAAATCCGGCATTGGTGGGAAAGTGCTACTACAGAACAACAAGAACAAGTGATTCAAACAGGTCTGCATGGTGTATTTGTAACATTAGTTACTGAATTTACTGTTGATCTTTCATCAAAATTAAGATATAAAGATAAGCTATTATTAAGTCAACGGAAGTTGACATATTTAAGATATTTTGAGCAATTTAGTGCTGAATATGGAAATGAAGTATATAGACTAGCCCTACATAGAGATCAGATGATCAATTATTTATATCTTGGAAGCCTACCTGCAAAACTAGGTCAAATGGTGCTTTACAAAGCTCTGGAAAAGGACATTGATATTGGTTTAACATATTTTACTGATATCGTCCATATGGTCAGACAGGAATTACAGTTTGCCTGCTACAATGTCTCTCTACAAAAGTTACTTCCTAGTGCAGAAGTCTGTTCTAATCTTGATGGCATTGATTCCTTTGGTCCTCCGCCAAGAGCTCCCAGCAAAAGAAGAAAAGGTGTTCGCCCAAAAAGATCTTTGTTCCAAAGAAGAACACGAAGACCTCCACCTCACATTTCAGTTCCAAGAAGAAAATTCAAAAGGAGATTCTTTGCAAAAAAACGCAAATTTTCAGGCAAAAAGAAGTCTGTAAGTTGTTACAATTGCAAAAAGCAAGGACATTATGCTTTTGATTGTCCAGATAATAGATCTAAAAGTCATTCCCAAGTAAAAGCATTCTTTGAATCTAATCCTGATTTAGAACTAGTGGAAGATCCAGATAATTGTTCAGAGGAATGTTTTAAAATTGAAGTGGAATCTACTTCGTCCGAATCAGAATCAAGTTATACTACCATATCAGAAGCAGAAGCTAACATAAAGATGATGCGAGGTATTGTTGATCTTTCAATATCAGATGATGAATGGTTAGAAAGTATGTCTTTAAACACTAATGACAGGTTAGAACCAATTGCTGAAAATGATTGGGATGATATGAAAAGATGGATTGATGAAATGGATAATGTCTCTGACTTATCTCAAGAAAATCACAAATGGGATACTGAAGATGCTGATAAAGATCCAAGTATATCTAACACTTATGGCTGCAAAGAAGTTCTTCCAAGAGCGGGTACTGAAACAGAGTCTTCATCCGATGAAGAACCTCCTCCAAAGATAATCCAAAAGGTACCAAAGTTTCTTATTACCCCTTATGATAAGA
>MNCI01023302.1:282284-376906 GCA_015680685.1 Gnetum montanum | reverse complement strand
GTGACAGCATTTAAAGGGATATAATTGATCACCATTCTGGCTTTTCCTCGTTTGATTTCAACATGATTTCTGACTATAAAGCTTGAACAACAATAATTTGACTGAGATGGTTGTATCAAACCCTTTTTCAAAAATTCTTCAATCTGCTTACAAATTTCCTCTGTATCCATAGGATTTAATAAAATAGGCTTGCTTTGTACAGGAATATTATGAACTGTAGGGATATAAGCTACGGGANAATGATGAATATGTGGGAACAACTAATTTTGTGCAAGTTTCAGATAGTGGTTTTAATATTGGTTTAGGAGCACATTTCATGGATAGCCTTGGTCCTTATACAGTTGGACAAGAAATGATAGTTTGTTCATCTCCAGTACAAGATCCGAGACCAAAAATAATTATTGGAAGAATCCCAGCTGCTTTACACAAAAATAAGCATCAACAGGTGAAACAATTCAACTCAAATCCTAGTATCTCTACAGTAATTTCTCAAAAGGAAATGGAAGAAATTGCTAGTGCCAAATACAAAACAATCCAACACCTAAAAAAGGCACAAATCAATCTTACAACTGAAGAAAGATATCTAGTTCCCTGTTTTAAGGCTTTACAAGAATGCTGTTGTGATCACCCATTAGAATTTTGGGATAAAGATAGTCCCGTAGCTTATATCCCTACAGTTCATAATATTCCTGTACAAAGCAAGCCTATTTTGTTAAATCCTATGGATACAGAGGAAATTGGTAAGCAGATTGAAGAGTTTTTGAAGAAGGGTTTGATACAACCATCTCAGTCAAATTATTGTTGTTCAAGCTTTATAGTCAGAAATCATGCTGAAATCAAACGAGGAAAAGCCAGAATGGTGATCAATTATATCCCTTTAAATGCTATCACGGTAGATATCAAATGGCCTCTACCTAACAAAGAATCCCTTATTCAAAAGGTGGCTGCTAAATCTTTTTTTAGTAAATTTGATTGTAAGTCAGGATATCATCAAGTTAAGATTGCAGATGAAGACAGGCACAAAACAACTTTTAGCACGCCTCAAGGATTGTTCGAATGGAAGGTAATGCCCTTCGGACTTAAAAATGCCCCGTCTCAATTCCAAGCAAGGATGGATGCCATATTTGGTAACCACCAATCATTTATTGCAAATTATATAGATGATTTCTTGATATTTTCTGAAAATATCCAAGAACATGTTCAGCATTTGCTACAATTTGCTAAGATCTGTAAAAATCATGGAATTGGGTTATCCAAGGATCCTAAGAAGTTTCAGATCGGAAAAGGTGAAATTGAATTTTTAGGAGTACACTTAAAAGACGGAAAAATACACATGCAACCACATGTGTTACAAAAAATTAGTCAGTTTCCAAATGAATTAGAAAATAAGGATCAGTGTTTAAGATTCCTTGGTTGTGTAAATTATGTATCTAGACATATTGAAAAGTTTAGTGAAAAAACAAATGAAATCAGATGGTATAAAAACCAGTTACCTTTCAAATGGACGCATAAGGCATCTTCTCAGGTAAGACAGCTAAAGAAAGAATGCCAGAACCTACCACCATTAAATCCTATTTTAAAGGGTCCATTTGTTCTAAATACTGATGCAAGTTATGATGCATGGGCTGCTGTTCTACTACAGAAAAGATCAAATCAAGAAGAGATATGTGCATATGCTTCAGGAACATTCCAAAAGAATGAATTGAACTACTGGCCAGCTGAAAAAGAAATTTTAGCCGCCATTAAAGGTTTAGAAAAATTTCATATTTACTTAATTGAAGATCCATTTATTCTGAGAACTGATTCATCCAATTTAGCTGCCTTATTAAAGCGAAAGATCTCTCCTTCCCCAAAGTTACAAAGATTTGCTTGGTGGCAGTTCTTATTAGCTCAGTATAAATTTTCCATTGAAAGGATTCCAGGACCAGTAAATTTTCTACCTAATGCACTCACTAGAGAATTAAAACCTCAAATCAAAATGATGCAACCTACTCAAGAAGGAAGCAGTTCTTCACAGAACCCCTTGCAAGATATTGAAGAATGGAAATCATGGCCTATAGCTAGTCTTGAAGAACGGGTAAAATGGTGTAGACTCATTATTCAGTTTTTTCCTAGAGAATCTACTCTAAGTACAACTAAGAATTATCCTACAGTGGATTTCTTTATAAATATGGCTGGAAGAATTGACTGCTTAGTCAATAATCTTAGATGGAGTCGACTTGAGCCTAATCTCCTAAGTCATCTTCAACTTCAAGAGGTTTTGGATAATATTCTGCTTATTCGTCGACCACTATTCGCCAATGAAAATGCCATGAATTATTTTAATTTACTCCTAGAAACTAATCTATGGGAGAGCAAGCTTTGTTTATCATTTCAGAGGATTAATTTCTTCGACGCTATCTCATGGTATGAAGACGAGCAATTGGTTCCCAAACCAATTCTCCCGCCAGAAGAAGTGACGTCATCACCAGCCTCAGTTCTATCCGAATTATCCAAGCTGATCAAGGAATGTCCAGATTGTGCTAAAACACGTGGCAAAATCTGCGGTGTTCATAAGGCAATATTGAAAGCTATCCACTAAGATAAGGACGAATATATTCCTTTAGAATATATGCGCAGAATATTCCTTTAGAATATTCGAATATGCTCAAAGAATATTCCCTCCGGATAAGATCGAATGTATTCCCTTAGGATAAGGTCGAATATATTCCCTTTTGTCCTTATGTAAGCCTCACAGCTATAAAATAAGAGGCACCCCATTCCCCAGGGTCATGGGCAAGAAGTGTAACCCAGTATATGGGAAAGTAGCTCTACAAGTAGCAAGTTGTGAGTCAGTTCTTCTTAGCTTTCTCGTTCTTTCTTATGAATCTGTAAATCAGTCAGTATGGGTAACTGTGACGATGATCGTCTCAGATCTATTGTAATGATTATTGGTCTTGCTGTAATACTGCTATGCTATATTTCGGTTGTTATTCTTTGGCTTTATGAACATTTTGCTCCGCTATTTCGTCGCTCCGCTTAATTATCACGCTGTATCGCTCCTTATCTGCTGTCTGTGTTGTTTTTCGTGAGTCCCTCGGTGTTCACCGAATTTGTCTCTTGGTTAGGTGTACCCACCAGGTGAACCAGAGATAAGAAATGGTGACCTCGAAGTGCTGAAAGGCTTGGCTGGGAAGTGATTGTGTCCGTACGCGTAGAAATTCCGTCCTGAGAAGCGCCCAGAGAGTGCGCGATTGTTGACGTTGAGTTGTTGCGTAGCCACAGCATGGATTTGCTATGGCCGGCCAAGGGTTCCAGCACCGCAGAACGATCCACTTTCTTAGAGTTTGATTCGCCCGCTAGGTTCCATCGAAACCTTAGGCAAGCCCTGCGAATGCTGACGGTTGCTCGAGAGACCACACCCCACAAACGGTTGCTCGAGAGACCACACCCCGCAATTCTTAGAGCATGTAAGACTTCTTTTGGAGGTAGATAGTCGATGTCGATAACTGGAATTGATGCGTTCGGCCATTGTTGGAAGGCGGTGAAAGCTGGAGGTGGTTGTGTAGGAGGTCTTTGCCATGGTCTTGTGGGCTGTCTTCGTGCCATCATGATTCGTTGACATTCTGAGGATTTTGATTCTCTTTCTTCACTTTCTTCTTTTAGTTTTTCTTCAGGAGGTGCCGATGGAGCTGGTGTTTGTGGTTGCTTTCCTTTCTTTTCAGCCATGAGCTTTCTTATTTTATCTAGGAGAACTTTATCTCGAACATCCACTTGCACCGTTGTTTTTGCTGGTTCTATTTTCGGAACTTCTTTTTCTGGAGCAGGCAATCGTAACTGATTTTCTAAAGTGAAAATCTCATGAAACTTGATTGTCTGATCCTTTTGCTGTTCTTTAAATTGAACTTTCTTTTGCTTTTGTTCCAGCCGTTGCTTTGTAATCTCCTCATATGCTATAAGATGCTCATTCATTTCTTTGGATAATTGAACAACACTGTCATTAGCTCTATCAACCTTATCTTCAAGATTATCTACTTTATCTTCGATATTCTGAAAATGTTGAGCAGCGTAAGATGTCCAATGAACTAAATAATTTAACTGTCTAGTTTCACCTTGCTGATCAGTAGTGCTATTTAGAGAATGTTCTAATAAATAACTACAATCAGCTCTAGTTTGAGGAGGATCTTGTCTAGAAGCAGTTGTACTGTATGCAGCTAATGGTGGCCATCTTCCGCCACTAAGTAATTTTCGATCTCCATATTGCTTATAAGAGGTATTCTGAAAAAGATTAATACGATGTTGAAACATATATAGTGTACCTCTGGTATCAAAATTTGGAGAACTATTGCCTTCTTCTTTTGATGTGCTTCCTTTTTCAGAAAGTTTTCTAGGAGGCAAAACTGCTGGAGTAGCTTCTAATGTGATTACGGCTGATCTACCAAATTGTTGGATTGGATATTGACTCCATCTCATTTTGGGCTTTTCATAGGTTTTGAATTCCTGATCTTGTAATAAATGCTGAATTTGAGGAAAAGAATTGCAATAACCTGGTGCATTTATGCTTCTTCCACATTGCAGCAGATTTTGACTTCCTTTAGGGAACTGAACGCCCCATTTCAACTTATGATTCATTAAAATAGTGTTAGAGAGTTGAAAAGTGCCGCGAGCAGCTACTGCAGCATAAACCGAGCCGGGTAATAATTCTATTCCATGAACTTCAACACAGATTAGTAAAGCACTAGTAATAAAATCATCAGCTAATGCTAACTGATAATTTGGTTGTACTGCACAAAGTGCATCAGAATCCAAAACACCTTGAAATTGACAAATTTTTGCCTTTTCCCAAGCAATTTCTGGACCTTGATTAATCCCATCACCAATAACTCGGCTATCTAGTAGAGTTACTACATATTCAGCAGCAATATTATAATTAAATTTAGGACTTACTAAAATATCTAATTGTCCGAGATGAACATAATTATGTCCTTGTTCCTTCCATTTTTCTACTTCTTCCGGAGTGAAAAGAGGTAAGAATACTGGTCGTATTCCTTTTCCTTTAATATCTAAGATTGCTTCTGTTTGCTTAATTGATGTAGACATTCTTGCAGAAAATGTATTAGCAAACTTATAAATAGCATCCTTAGGAATTTCAGGGAATTTTAAATCCTTGTGCTCACCAGTAATAAAAGATTTCTTCTTTTTCATAGCTTCGGCGAAGGGCAGAATTTCCTTTTGCGCTGAAGACAATTCTTGTCCGTCTTTTACTTCCTCAATTTGCGTTGTGTTAGATCGGAACATATTAATTCTTGGCATATTATCATAAATAGGCTCATTCAAATACTGCAAGAAATCTTCATTATCTTCATCAGAATTTACAGGATTTATAGAATCTACTTCTACATCTTCTGGAGCATAATTTACAGGATATGGAATTACATCATTCTCAGCTTGTACCTCATAACCTTCTACTTCATCATAAAACATCTGAATCTCTTGAAAATTATCTTCAAACTGTTGTTGCGCGATCATGTGTAGAAGTTGCTGTCGAAATCTTTGATTCTCAATGGCCTGAACTTGAGCTTCTAGTTCTTCATCATAAACCGGTTGGCTTTCATCAGTGATGATTCTGGACTGAGTTTCTGTAGCCATTTCAAGAAAACGCCTATCTTCTTCTTCGAATGGACCGGGATCTGGATCCGATTCAGGGACAAGTGGGGTAAAGATAGATGTCATAGGATAGTCTAGAGGATACAGATAACAGCGGCCAAATTTATCATAAGCTTCAACTTGGGTTAGGGGTATTTCAGGTTGGTTTTCTTCAAAGGCTAAGCTGCTAATTTCGAACATTACAGAATCAGGTGGACATGGTACAGGGCACGGCATTAAGGGTTCATTTGGTTCTGGACAGAGAGTCAAAACAGTTTTACAACGAAACAACGGCTTTTGGGGTTTAGGGATAGTAACATCATTCACCAAAAGACCAAGGTTAGGTTGTGAAGCAAAACATGTGCCAGCCGTCCAATAATATTTTGAAAAATATTGTTCTCGCTCTGGAGCAGGAGCTCTCAAAAATTGCCAGTAAATAGCAGCAAAGCAATTAGGAACAAAAACTTCTCGATACTTAGCTAATAAAATTTCAGCAAGAGCAGCGTAGCAGTTGGCCTTCATGCGATCTCCTCTCCATTCTGGTGCAAACCAGATAGCGTCGTCGACGAGATGCCAGTGTGGCCATCCGGGATCATAAGCACAGTTACTATTAAAACATTGTGATGGAATAGATGGTAGGGGTAGCTCATCATCAAATAGATTATCATATTTGTTAAATACTTGTGAAGAGGTTCCGATACCATTGTGGGGTGTGGTCTCTCGAGCAACCGTCAGCATTCGCAGGGCTTGCCTAAGGTTTCGATGGAACCTAGCGGGCGAATCAAACTCTAAGAAAGTGGATCGTTCTGCGGTGCTGGAACCCTTGGCCGGCCATAGCAAATCCATGCTGTGGCTACGCAACAACTCAACGTCAACAATCGCGCACTCTCTGGGCGCCTTTCAGGATGGAATTTCTACGCGTACGGACACAATCACTTCCCAGCCAAGCCTTTCAGCACTTCGAGGTCACCATTTCTTATCTCTGGTTCACCTGGTGGGTACACCTAACCAAGAGACAAATTCGGTGAACACCGAGGGACTCATAGGTTTTGAATTCCTGGTCTTGTAGTAAATGCTGAATTTGAGGAAAAGAATTGCAATAACCTGGTGTATTTATGCTTCTTCCACATTGCAGCAGATTTTGACTTCCTTTAGGGAACTGAACGCCCCATTTCAACTTATGATTCATTAAAATAGTGTTAGAGAGTTAAAAAGTTCCGCGGGCAGCAACTGCAGCATAAACTGAGCCAGGTAATAATTCTATTCCATGAACTTCAACACAGATTAGTAAAGCACTAGTAATAAAATCATCAGCTAAAGCTAACTGATAATTTGGTTGTACTGCACAAAGTGCATCAGAATCCAAAACACCTTGAAATTGACAAATTTTTGCCTTTTCCCAGGCAATTTCTGGACCTTGATTAATCCCATCACCAATAACTCGGCTGTCAAGTAGAGTTACTACATATTCAGCAGCAATATTATAATTAAATTTGGGACTTACTAAAATATCTAATTGTCCGAGATGAACATAATTATGTCCCTGTTCCTTCCATTTTTCTACTTCTTCCGGAGTGAAAAGAGGTAAGAATACTGGTCGGATTCCTTTTCCTTTAATATCTAAGATTGCTTCTGTTTGCTTAATTGATGTAGACATTCTTGCAGAAAATGTATTAGCAAACTTATAAATAGCATCCTTAGGAATTTCAGGGAATTTTAAATCCTTGTGCTCACCAGTAATAAAAGATTTCTTCTTTTTCATAGCTTCGGCGAAGGGCAGAATTTCCTTTTGCGCTGAAGACAATTCTTGTCCGTCTTTTACTTCCTCAATTTGCGTTGTGTTAGATCGGAACATATTAATTCTTGGCATATTATCATAAATAGGCTCATTCAAATACTGCAAGAAATCTTCATTATCTTCATCAGAATTTACAGGATTTATAGAATCTACTTCTACATCTTCTGGAGCATAATTTACAGGATATGGAATTACATCATTCTCAGCTTGTACCTCATAACCTTCTACTTCATCATAAAACATCTGAATCTCTTGAAAATTATCTTCAAACTGTTGTTGCGCGATCATGTGTAGAAGTTGCTGTCGAAATCTTTGATTCTCAATGGCCTGAACTTGAGCTTCTAGTTCTTCATCATAAACCAATTGGCTTTCATCAGTGATGATTCTGGACTGAGTTTCTGTAGCCATTTCAAGCAAACGCCTATCTTCTTCTTCGAATGGACTGGGATCTGGATCCGATTCAGGGACAAGTGGGGTAAAGATAGATGTCATAGGATAGTCTGGAGGATACAGATAACAGTGGCCAAATTTATCATAAGCTTCAACTTGGGTTAGAGGTATTTCAGGTTGGTTTTCTTCAGAGGCTAAGCTGCTAATTTCGAACATTACAGAATCAGGTGGACATGGTACAGGGCACGGCATTAAGGGTTCATTTGGTTCTGGACAGAGAGTCAAAACAGTTTTACAACGAAACAACGGCTTTTGGGGTTTAGGGATAGTAACATCATTCACCAAAAGACCAAGGTTAGGTTGTGAAGCAAAACATGTGCCAACCGTCCAATAATATTTTGAAAAATATTGTTCTCGCTCTGGAGCAGGAGCTCTCAAAACTTGCCAGTAAATAGCAGCAAAGCAATTAGGAACAAAAACTTCTCGATACTTAGCTAATAAAATTTCAGCAAGAGCAGCATAGCAGTCGGCCTTCATGCGATCTCCTCTCCATTCTGGTGCAAACTAGATAGCGTCGTCGACGAGATGCCAGTGTGGCCATCCGGGATCATAAGCACAGTTACTATTAAAACATTGTGATGGAATAGATGGTAGGGGTAGGTCATCATCAAATAGATTATCATATTTGGTAAATAGCATTAAAGATTATGAAGGAAAGAGTAGAGAAAGTCTTGATAAAATGAAAGAATAAAAGAAATAAGAAGGATTTTGGACAAAAAGAAAAAGTTTCTTCAGTAGCTGAGGTCTCAAATACCAACTCTACAAATGAGGAAGGTTATTCTATGTGTCATTATGAACATCCCAAGGGATGTTATCTGATTATGATACATTTATAAGAAACAGGGGCATATGCACTTAGCCCTAGATTTTTTTAAAAATAAATGCCCAAACATTTATCTTATCCTCAAGGTAACTACCATTAGAACATCCAATTAACATATTATCCTAGTGGAGCTTTGCCATAGCTACAGAAGCAGTAGCATCAACAGTGCCAATAACCTCAATTTTGGGCCATGCCATCACCATGCCAACAGTATCCATATTGACTACCTAATCCTTATGGATACTATGTCCAATGTTTGACCTCACCAACAAATGCTACTATTCAAAATCCATAGTATTATATGCCAGAATACCACCAACCAATGCCACCAAGGGCCAACTCAGATTCGTACATGCACCCATAAGCAACTGATTTTTTAAATCACAAAAAAAAACCTCTACTACCAGTGCCACCACCTACTATACAAGGTGAATTACCATCATAACCACAACAAAAGAAAGCTACCAAATCAGTGAATATCCAAGTAGAGGGTCTTACCAGCAGCCCTAAGGACCAGATAAAGAAACATCCTTTCTATAGGACAAGTCCTAAAAAGGCTAGTAGAATTAGAGCTTCATTGTGACCAACTTCTCCTACAACAAATCCTTAAATCAACAAACTTCCACTAGCATCCAATCCAAACACACAGATTGTCATGCTTATAGAGATCATCATAGATTGGATTAAGGTAAGACCACTCCCTAAGAACAAACTTGATCTAAGAATTCATTTGATCTATCTACAAGTAACTAGGAGTCTACCATGCAAGGCTCTATTAGACTTAGGCTCCAAAGTAAACTTGATATCTTATGAAACATATCAAACATGGGACCTACCACCATTCAAGGAATGCAACATTAGGCTAGAGCTTGTAGATCAATCTATCATCATTCCTACGGGATAGATAGATGATGTAGTGACCACTATTAATGGGTGGTCTTATCTAGCTAACTTTCTAATAATTGATGCAAAAGATGCTGATAAAGAATGTCCAGTCATCATGGGGAGAGCATGGCTTAGCACCATTGATTCTAAGCTAAACATGAGAGATTTATCTATAGAAATATCTAAAGAAGATATGCACAGAGCCATACACACACAGTGAAATCCATGCATTACTATTAAAAGTAAAGGGTGCAGTAGTGGACCCACCATTCAAAATGCCAACATAATTAGTTCATCAATCCATAACAAATCCAAACAAAAAGAGTGTGCACAAGAAAGAGCAAGAGTCACAAAATCAAAAGACACCTCGTGGCCACTCACTGAAAATCAAAAACTATCTAACTTATGCATGAAACAATCTAACCCACTTACTAATTCCTATCCTCAGAAAATGACTCCAACCTGGGATCATACAAATTTGAATAGTTCTATATATTGCATACAACGGTAACAACTGCAATTGCATGCAAGGAATTTGGGCCATAAAACAAAAGAAGACTAAGGTATGTAATCAATGCGAAGAAACAAGATGTGTACAAATTGTCTGTGTAGTAGCCACCTAGTAAGAGGGCACCCAATGATTGATTACCAATGAAGAAACTCAATCTGACAAGTACATGGAACTAGAAGAATAGGTCATCAATACCTATGTTGTAGAAATAGATAATTTGGAACGGCTAAGGAAAATACACTCTTGCCCTTAGAATAATCAGAAGGAAGAAATAGACTAGGGACACTTGGAGATTCTAGACACATTGGAACCAGAACCACTAGAATTGAAAGCCCTACCAACAATGTTCCAATATGCATTTCTAAACAATAAGAAGCTAGTAATTATCAATACTAACCTAGAAAAAGAGCAAAAATGGAAACTACTAGAAGTACTCAAAAGATGGCCTATAGCATTCATGTGGTATTATGATGAGATAATAGGAATTGATCCATGAATTTGTCAACACCGGATCTACACTAATCCTACAGTCAAACCAAAAATCCAACCTCAATGAAGACTTAATCCTAAATTCAAGGAAGTAGTCAAGCAAGAATTGGAAAATTTACTAAAGGAAGAATGCATTTACCCAATTGTAAATAGTGAATGGCTTAGTCCTTTGGTGATAGTTCCAAAGAAGGGAGACAAATGGCGCATCTGCATCAACTTCCAGCTATTGAATTCAATTGCATTTAAGGATCATTTTCCATTGCCATTTATTGACCAAGTCCCAGACATAATTTCAAGACATGAGTATTATAGTTTTCTAGATGGGTACAATGGATACAATTAATTCTACATTTCACCTAAATACCAAGAGAAAACCAGGTTCACCAGCCCATGGGGAACATTTTCTTTCGATCTTTGCAATGCACCAAAAACCTTCCAGAGACTAGTCTTAAGCATCTTCCAAAAGTAAATAGGCAATGGTGTTAAAGTTTTTATGAATTATTTTTCCACATATGGGATAGATTTCAAACAAGCATTGGATCAACTAGAGCAAGTAGTTAGACAATGTTTTGAAACCAACCTAAAGCTCAACTAGAAAAAGAGTCATCTTATAGTCCAGGAAAGCATAGTGCTGGGACACAAAATCTCCCAAAAGGGTATAGAGATAGATCCCAAAAAGATCAAAATCATCTAAAACATCAGTCAATAGTCATAGACAGTGAAAGATGTATGATCCTTCTTAAGCCATACTAGATAGTATAGGAGATTCGTTTAAACTTTTTCAAAGATAGCAAAATCACTTGTAGAACTCATGAAAAAGGGTGCACCCTTAGAGTTAACTAAGTCATGTGAAAAGGCATTCAAAACTCTGAAGCTAAAATTAGTTGAGACACTAATCCTCTAAGCTCCAGATTGATCGAGACATTTTCACATCATGAATAATGCCTCCAAGTATGTTCTTGGTGTAGTATTGACACAACTTGATGATTAGAAGAGACCTTACTACATACACTATGCTAGCAGAAGCCTCACCAAAGCATAATTAAATTACATCATAACTAAAAAGGTGTTGATGGCCATGCTATACGTGCTTGAAAAATTCAAACACTATGTTCTTAGTTACCATATCTAAGTCCACATCGATCATATTTCCATCTATTTTTTAATGAACAAGCCTATGATTAGTCCCAAAATGATAAGATGGCTTGTAATTTTTCAAGAGTTTGACATCATAATGATTGATTAAAAAAGGGACAAAAAACATAGTTTCTGATCATTTATCAAGGTTGAAATGGGATGCAGACAACCGAGTAGAACCTCTATTAGACCAATTTCTTGATGAGGACCTATTTACTAGAATAGTAAATGCTATAGATTCAACAGAAAATCCATGGACTATAGAGTATCTAACTTATCTCACAACACAAGAGCTTCCTATTGAATAAAGCAGAAAACAACATGAACAATTCCTTCACAAAGCCAAACAGTACATAGAAATAAATGGTAACATGTACAAGATCTATGTAGATGGACTCGTTAGATGGTGTGTGCCTGATTGTGACTAGCAAAGAGTATTATAGGATGCCCATGAAGACCCATGTGATGGCCACTATGCAAGGTGTAGAACAGCACTTAAACTATTGATGGTAGGCTACTTTTGGCCTACTCTATTAAAAGATTACCACATTTCACACAATCTTGTGAATGTTGCCAAATAGATGGAAAACTTATGGCTAGATATGAAGGGCTTCAACACTCAATATAGCCTTTTGATGTTTTGGAAATTGATTTTATGGGGCCCATTCAACCAATGTCAAATGGAAAAGCTTACATTATTGTGACTATGGATTACTGTACAAAGTGGATAGAGGCAACAGCAGTGAAAGACTATACAAAAAAAATAGCTACCAAGTTTTCTCAATAACATGTGGTGAACAAATTTGGGCTACCCAAAATGCTTATATCAAATAATTGGACCCACTTCACCATTAACGATAAATTAACAATACCATATCATCCCAAAGAAAATGATTAAGCTAAAGTTACTAACCGTGAAATTACCAAAATACTCACTAGGATAGTTAGTAGATTTAGATGAGATTGGAGTACAAAATTAAATGATGCTCTCTAGGCCTATAGGACATCCTGGAAACTACCTATGGGGTACACCCCATATGAGTTAGTCTATGGAAAGTTGCCAATGCTTCCAATCTAGGCATAGCTTCACACTTTAGCTGCCATTAGTGAACTTGACCTTGATTTGAGTTTAGCCCAAGAGAAACATCTAATGACTTTGAATCTTTTAGATGAGAATCAGCTAATAGAACTTATGGATAGTGAAGTCCACAAGCATTACTCCAAACTTAGGCATGATTCATGGATAAGGAATGTAACCATACAAGAGGGTGACAAGATCCTTTATTATAATCCTAGTCATTTGCCTCAGAAAGCTAAATTTAAGATACTTTGAGAGGGACCATACATTGTGAATGTCACTTATCAATCTAGTGCCTTACATATCCACCACCCATCTAGCTCACATAAGCCTATCCTTGTTAATATCCAACAAGTCGAGCCATTTTATGAATATTCAAAGGAGTCTACCCAACCTACCCACTAGTCTTCCACATGTTCTATCTTCCATTTACCTAATCTTCATAATAGTCATGGGGGTGTCCATCTAAAACCATATGTACTACACTGATTTTTCATTTTCTTTCATTTTTTACATTCTTTAATATTTTCTTATTCATTAATATCCTTCATTTCCTAAATTTTTGACATTCTTTTACATTTTCCATTTTTTTTACATTTTTCAATTCTTTAGCATTTTCAATTCTTTACACTTTTTCATAATTTTTACTATCTTTTTCATTTTCTTTATACTTTGTTTCAAACCCTTTCTAAATAATTTTGTTTACCAATAAGACACATTACATAGTCCAATAAGATGGAAAATTCTCTATGTTATCAAGTCATAAGGGATCGATTATTTCAACAATGAGCCCACCTCATCCATCCATCCATCCCATTAATAAGAGGTTCTTACTATTGGCGACCGTTTGGGACGCGACCGCCAACGAGTGTCCTCGAACAGGATTTAGGTGCTTGCTGGTCTCTGGCAACACCAAGGCCCAGATACCTCCAAATAGACTTAGTAGTTAATGTGAGTATGTGTGTGTGTGTGCTGTTGCGGTATGCGGTTGTGAAAAATGAAACGATTGCGTTGTGTATAACTACAAATGACTTATCTTAAAGAGATTCAGCCAACTTTGCCAAGTACTGTGAGTTATTGAGAGTTCTTAATTTGTTCAATTGCCTAGTCTACGCGGTCCTTATAATACCTACTTGTAACAAATAAAATTTTGCAAAAACATTTGAGCACAACTCTACGAATCTACTTCTAATTTTCCCCAGAGAAAGAGATAGTTTCACAAGAAAACTAGAAATAGAGCAAGATTCAATGGAAATTAGAAATAAGAGAAAAAGAAAGCAGATTTGTGTAAAGATCTCAAATATTTAAACAAGGTAAAATGATACGAGTAAACACTTCGCAATAAAGCTATCCCCAAATTCAATATCTACGAATTGTTCAAACTTTCAAGGCTCAAATAAGCAATTTCTTCAAGACAATCCTACTATGCTACCAAAAAAATTGTTGCGTAAACTATCACATACGAGACTCCATTTTGGCTAGATAATGGACGTCAACAATTGCATTCAACAGAACCTTCAAAAGACTTCACAATTTCTGATTGAAATACCATGGAGATTCACTATAAAGATAAAAGAAGCCATTCTAGTCCCATCAAAATACCAAAGATTTTTTCAACCCTCTTGACTATTGAATCGTTCAACGGCTTGACTACAAGCAGAGGCTCTTTTACAACAATCTCAATAGCGGTTCTTATACATTGCACAATAATAAAATTTACTACTAAAATGCTCTTAAGGCTTTTAAACACAAGCACTTCTATGGCAAAATTTTAATAGAAATTTCTATCGTGCAACAAGAATAATAAGAGCAATCTAAAAATCCCAAAATTACTTGCCAAGGATGATACTATTTAAACCACTAGCTAAACAATATAAACAAAATAAAAAATAAAAAACATAACTCACAGGACTATGACAAAGAGGCTGAAATATTTTCTTTAGCAAGCCATCTTACAAGCAATCTTTCACAATTTCTTCTTTACAATGCTCTTCCAAGATCCAAAGTGTGTCTCCAAGTGAGAGCTCCAAGTTCTTCCAAAGTGTGTGATAAGTGAGACCCCAAGTGTGATATATTTTCTCTTATCCCCGAAGCCTTTTTATAGGGTTCAAAAGGTAGTTACATTCTAAAATATCTTAGCTAACTTTTCTCCCAAGTAAGGAAGTTAATTACTTGCCCAACAAGTTAGGTAAGTTACAAAAATTTTAGGTGGTTGTAACCACCATAGAGATAAAAAAGCTGCAGCTAACAAGTGTCCCATTTAGTTGCCAAGTGGCCCTTTGTAGTGGTTACAAACATCATGGGATTAAGGCTAGGAAGTTATAACTTCCACAATTCCCATAGAGAACAAACTCATATTTATCAAATGTTCATAAATCTCTTCTTTTTAAAGCGTAAACCCCCTCTTCTTATGTTTAAAAATCTTACAAATTGGAATCGAGTAGAAGCTATGAGTTTTGCTTTTTAAAAAAAAAATCATTGCTAAGGCCACATGGCCTTAAGGTCATGCACATCCACACATCTAAGTCTTTGAGCAGGTGTGTAGACCTCATGGCTATCATACCACATACCATGCCATCTCCATCGCACGTGTCTCTTGCGTGTCTTTCACTCCTTCTTCTGGTAAATGCTTCCAAATCCTTGTGCTATCAAGGGTCTGTGACAGTGTTTCTAGCATACATGGCATCCGTTCAGCCTGATCCAGCAATGTTTTGTTGAATGCAGTAGCAGCGATGTTGTGTGTAGCCGTGGCGGTGGCTGACGTGCAGGTGGCGGCGGTGGATCGGTTCCATCTCTTTGTTGTCATTCGGATTACAATTTCTATCATGAAAGTATTCTTGACGTCAATGTCGTCCATCTGAACACATTTATACTTTGAAGAATTTGATTCACAACAGGCACAGCTCAAGCAAGCTCAGTAATTGTATCGTGGAGTTTCATCACTGTAATCCCTATTCCGGCGATAGGGCCTTCTACCGTGGCAAAATCTCCATCATGAATAATGCCTTATGACCATGCATAAATATAACCACCATCTCATGGTAGGGTTAGATTAAAAATAGAAAGACAATTGTAAAATCAGTGAGCAATTCCTCTTCTACTATTTGAACAAGTTTTGTGATTGTCTTATGTTGGGTTTCTCTTGTAGGATAGAGTGGTGTTTTTGATTCCCACAACGAGAGCGTAGGATCCAGGGCTCAGGGATAACAAATCTTGGGCCATGTCTATGCCGATTACATTGGTGGCACAGTCCATGCCAGAGAGATTGAAGACCTTGATATTGTCCCACATTTTGTAGTGGTTCACCACCCACTTAGCCATCGGTGACGCCAAACTAAAAGTGTTGATGTTGATGATGAGGGTAATCAAGTGGTGCATAAGCGTAGTAGGTTCCATCGCCATCATTGATGAATGGAAATTTCCACCATTGAATTAGTTGCAGAGAGAATGGACAAGATGGTTTCTACCATGGTTATTTCGCTGCAACTGTTGGACTGCGCAGGCATGGACAGTGTTAAGGAAGCTATGAAGCTTTTTAAGTAGAGGGTCACTCTCTTTTGCCTGTTACTATCCACTTGTGTGCCATTTTGCAATAACATAATATGCTTCCCGATTTTCATTTATTTCTGAAGAATATTTTTTATCATGTTTTCTACCATTTCTTTTTTTTAGTATCTACTTTTGCTATTCCATGAAATGGCCAAATGTGCCAACACTTACCATGGCCATAATGATATTCTTTTTCATCATATAGCTAAGAATAAACCTATGATCATTATATGGACCTTTTGTTTTTAGTATGTCAAAACATTAAGAAAAATGGAAAATAAGTTCTTGTTTCTATGTGTGTGTAGTTGTTGTACTTGCAAGACAAGAACTTGGATTGAGCAAAGTTATGGACAAGGAAAAAACTATCTTAGACCAAACTCAAAGGAGGAGGTCACCCACATGTCTTCAAAAAAACATCCAAAGAACGTGCAGAAGGACTCGATATTGTACAAGCAAAGTGGACATCATTCAGGCATACAAAAGATCAAGGTTGCGAACAATGAATGATGCATTCAACATGTAAGAGAAAGTGAAGAAAGACATCTCTAGAAAGTAGTAGACATCTTGGCAGATTTTTGGTAAACCCAAAGAAAATTTAGAAAGATATCTTTAGAAATAACAAGATGTCCTTCCTCAACCAAAGATGTCTTTCATGAGGCAAAGATGTTTCTACAAAATGCAGACCAAATACAGAAAGACATATTCCATTGAGCAAAGATATCTTCTAGAGTAGACACTTCAAAAAGATGTCTTTCAAAAAACAAAGACATCTTCCCAAATTTAAACACAAATTCAAAGAGACGTCTTAGGCATAAGAAAGATGTCTCCCACAATAGTTAGTGATCGTTAGCTAGCTGTTGTAATAGTTTAGAGAAGGATTTAGCAACACAAAAACTATAAGAAGACTTGATATGCCTTTGGAATAGTGCAACCCTTATTGTATTCATTGTACAATCATTTATAATCATTGAATTCCTTATTGCTTTTCATTGTCTTATCATTTTGGCATTGTAAAGTGTGTTGTACCTAACTGTACAAGGATCAACAAATTGAGTTGCAGTCATTCCTTATAATTCTTGTTCCTGACTGTCCTACAAGGTTGATGTGCTTGAGCTTGTTAGGATCTTATGGGATTACATTGTTGGTACAGTGGAACAACACTCCAATGCAAAGCCCAAAGATTTTCAAGGCTGTGGAAGCCTTGAAACCACATTTTCAAGCTAGATGGCACCTTATGAGATTGACTGATTGGTGCTATGATACAACACCCCATACAGGGTCTGGATCCTTCAACCACATTTTGAGAGCAACAATGTCTAGAGATGTGCTTGTAATCTATCGTCCAAGTGTGGACTACCCAAGTTGGGAAACCATGTTAAATTTGGCTTGCATGCTTTGTGTTTGCAAGTTTTAATTGGGAAACTTATTCATCCCTTCCACCTTCTAAGTTAAACAATCCTCAAGTGGTATTAGAAACTAGTACTCTTGATCTCTTCAAGAGTGAACATGAAAAGGATGCTTAGCATCAAACAGAGCCTAATGGACACTATCAACTAGTGCATGCAATTTTATTGTCACCTCTTTTATCAAGGTAAGTATATTATTTCCTTGCTTACATTTAGAAAGATAGAAGACTATGCTTGTAAAGTTAACAATTCTTGTGCTTATCAAAATAATGCTTCTTTTAAAGATATGTATTGATCAGTGATGAGGCACCCCTACATCCAACCATATGAATCACAAAGCATTCACACACGATCCAGTTGAATTCTGTGGACTCTATAGTTTATGGTCCACTAGTTTCCTAGGAAGTAAACTTTATGTTGAGGACGTTCATTGTCTTTCCAACTACACTTATGAAGCTTAAGGGTATGGTTTAAGTGTAATTGAGGTACATGATTTTTGTCATTTTATATTTTATGATTTTGATGCTTGAAATAAACAAGATGAAGAATAAAGTAATTTAATACCTACTTTTCATCTAATGAGCTAACTACTATTCAACTAGTCCTAACATAAGTATTTGGTCCCACTTACTATACACATCCCGAACACATATAACATTGCTAGGTTACCAAGTGTTAAGCATTGCTAGGATTACTAAACATCATATTCATGCTAGAAGTGATTGTACTTATGTGTTCCCTTACTTGCTATTTAGCTTATCTTACTTAATTACCTTCACTACTTGAAAGATTGAATAAATAGCTAAAAATATTAAATCCATGAATGAAACATTTAAACTATCTAGAATGCTACAAGATTTATCAAGAAGTTCATTTTTCTTACCACAAACACTAATGTGCTGAGGTACAACAGTGTTTGAATAAAGATCTATACACTTAATGACTCTTACTGCAGGCACTCAAAAAAATATTATAACTATTGAATGGAAAAACTGCAAGAGCTTCGCTACACTATGATTGACTAATGCCATAAATGTAGCTAGTGAACATGTATTTATAAGCAAGAATAGATCCTCTATCAACGAGGTTGTGTTGATGCATGAAACAATGCATCAATGGGGCTGTGTTGACTAGGACAAATCAATGCAGCCTAGTCAACATGGCCAACCACAACTCATCATATCCCCACAACTGAATAAAAACTCATCCTCAAGTTTTTTTACAAAATTGGAAAGGTATGGGTTTATTGACTGACTCAAGTGTACCCAACTGTACAAATCAACACATTACAAAAATTGCAATGTTCATGCCATAAAATTGAACACCTTGACATGACTGTGCAAAATTGAATAGCATGTCCTTTGATGGCATAAATTCTATTGGGAATATCAGATAGTCCCAAGTGGTGGAGGTTCCTAAGGCTCTAAAGGACCTTCACTAGCTTCAGGCACATGCAACAACTAGGGCAACGGTGGCTGTCCTACTACTGCTACAATTTCTAGTGAGAGGTGAAAATCATCCATTAATGTTTTCATTTTTTCTTCCTTACTTTTGGGATTGTGCATGATCCATGCAGCTTCACCAATGTCGTTTAGAATGAGCACATTCCAAGGATAGGGAATTGCTGGGAATAGCTCCTTGGCATTGATGAACCAAACAACAAATTGTTTATGCTTGACATCAAATGCTCTAACTACATCTTTTAGCTCCTAGTAATCATTGATTCTCTTGGCCAAGTTCTTGGTAGTTGATCATTAATCAGTGAATCATGCCTTGAGAACTTTGAATTCTATGTTTGTCATCTCAAGCTTTGCTTGGTGTCCTTATGGTGCTTGAACTCAACCTCGTACAACAAGTACAAGTTGGCCACCTACTTTTTGAGATCTAACCACGGTTGTTCGTTGGTCAGCATCACTAGGTTTGTATAGCGAAGATTTGCTAATTCTATATACTCTATCATTTCTTCAATTTGCAAATCCTTCAGGTGGATCTCCACTCTATTATAGGCATCTATTCAATTAAAGATGGGCTACCACACTTCTCTTCCTTGTTGGAGTTATTGGAGGGCCTCATTTACATTTTCCTTAGTAATTTGAATATGCTTTTGAATTACTTCCTTCTACAAGACAACTTGGTCTTTATAGTGATTCTTAACTCTTTCAAATTTAAGAGCCTCACTTTTTCAAGTAGCAATCTAAATGGTAGATTTCTACCGTAAGCCTCGAACTTCCTCCATAGATAGATTATGATTATCCATGGCTAGTTTTCTTAATTTTTCGGTTACCCTACCAAGTTGCTGCTATTGTTGATGAATGAATTCCTACATCTATTATTTTTGTGCATCAACATTACACATGTAATGATTTTCTATAGTTAGTGATTTGTTTTCTTAACATGTTTGAACCAAGTTTTTCTAAACAAAGTAGGTTTTTGCTTCTGCTATGAACTAGTTGAAGATGGCCATCACCATTTCCTCCTCAGCTTATTTTAATCATTCTTGAAACTACTACAAACTTCATCTCTGGTCATTGCTAGGCTAAGGAGTGCAAGATTAGCAAAACAGACACACAATTTAGCAACTTCCATGGCCAAGCGTTGGTTTTTTATTTCAGCCATTTCAAATTGCCCTTCCAGGATGATGCATTTACCATTTTCTTCCAACAACTCCAACTAGGTTGCATTAATGTTGCCCAAAAAATTGAAGATATCCAGAATCAGTTGACTAGTCCCCACCAATTGGTCTAGCAACTCTTCGTGCTAGGCTACACTCAATCTTCCACAAACCATGCCTATGGATTTCTACACATCTTGAAGTGTAGATACATCTAGTATAGACATCATAGGTGCATTAAGTGTTTCTATGATTTAGTTAGCAACTACTTCAACAATAGTCTCTTGCCCTTGGTGCTACATCACTAATACAGTTGCTCCTTCATCCTTCTCCAAGCACACTGAAAAAGAGGTAGCATTCCCAAAGATTTTTGGGAATAGATGGTGTTGAGATAGAAACACCATCACCTCTTGGGCACTGGGATTCAATTTCATGGGCAACTACATTCATTTGGAAGCGAATATTGGTCCACCTCTTTCCATCTGGCTAGATGTCCAAGCCACCTTATTAAGGTGACTCATCGTAATTTAATATACAGATGGGTCTCCACCACTTGTTCCTACATGCTACTCCTGCTCACGCAAAAGCTGTTCTTGGATTTCATGCAAGTGCTTAATGGCTACGTGGGCCTCTAGCATTCTTTCTTAAGTAGGTGGTGGAGGTGACAACTACTGCTTCCCTTCTTTAGACATGGTAGGTATCTTGCCCTTCATCATTTTAGATCACAAGGCTATAGGAGAATGTTTGATCATGTCATTTGTATAGTGGATGATCCCTGTCCTTTTGCAAAGTTTCCAAATGAGGCATGTGAAGGGCAGGGTTTTCCTTCCACGTTCATTTTCTTTGAAGCTCTTCTTGATCTCTAAATATATCAATAATGGAAGATTTACTAGAAATATCCTACTTAGAGTAGCACATGCTTAGGTAGAAAAGGTAGTCACCTTGCTGGGCCTCACCATCAGATTGAGGTGATAGGCCATTATCTTAAAGTATATGCATTCTACCAATGTGAGCATGTTGAACTCCTTACGGTCAACCCCGTAACACCACTAGGACCACTCCTTTTTGGCCTAAAGATTAGCTTGCATAGATAGCTCTACCAATTATGTTCTAGAATTAGGCAACCCAAGAACTTGTGCAATAGTTTCAACTAAGTACGACACCTGAATGTCCTTGATCTTCACTATGAAGCCTACCCTTTTGTTGTTCCAGAAGAGGTACATCTCTTCCATGTAGCACTTTCCACTAGAAGTGATGATTAGCCACATGGGAGAGGTTTGCAATTATGTTTTTACCTCTGTTGGGCCATGCTCTAAAAATGGCCCAAAGTTTAGTTCTTGGAGAACTGAGCATTGGATATCATAGCAACTAATGATGTCAAGGTAGGCTTGTGTTACTGTGACTTTAAGCCTCAGTATCGGTCTTGGTGCCTCTCCACACTATGATTGTTCCGTTGCAACTTCTTCTTTGGGAATCTATTGAATAGATTCCACTTTAGGCTCCTCTCAAAGAGGTCCCATTACATGGGTTTCCTCCAATAGGACCCTGGCATGTTCTTGTTGGCCCCTTCTAATTTTGGGCCATTTCTTCCTTAGTTGAGAGGATCCTTCCTTTTGTGGTCATTTCAATCTTAATGCCATCTATAATCACAACATGACCACATGTTAGCAATTGTTATGTAACATGAAACAATTAGGATACCTTATCTCCTTGGAATAGTTGCACTTGGCTAAGTTGTAATTATGGCTAATTTAATCAATTTTAATCATCATTTTATATGTGTTTTAATGTTAATAATTTAGTCCAGAGGGTGTTAGAAGGGTTAACTCTAAAAAATTGATGGTTTCATATCATTGTATTCATTAACCCTTTGGAAAAGTTAGAAAATTTTTTTAAAAAAATCATCATAAACCTTAAGGTTTGTGACCCCCATGATTGAGATCCTACCTCCAATATCTACAAGATCAAAGAATGGAGTGATTTGAACAAATGGTTGGAAAGTTATGGGCTCTAAAAGGTTTTGGGCTTTGAAAAATGGCAAAAACTCCCCTCTTGTTATGAAGAAAATCACAAAAAATTACACAGTATGTGGTCATATAAATAGAGTTTTTGCCTTGCATCGACTAGGCCTAGTTGAAAAGGTCGACTGCATCAACTAGGCCTAGTCAATGTAGTTGTTGATAATCATTGACTTTCGTCAAACTTCCAAAATACAAGGATTTTTTGAGTGAAATTGGGATCAAATGGAAGTCCAAAAAGCCACAAACATGATGAGAATAGTATAAGAGGATGTTGAAGCTCAGAAAATTTAGAAAATTAGGAAAATGATTTAGAGAATGAATTTAACGAGAGTTTAAGAAGCATAGAGCATGATACATAATGGAATATGCAAAAGATAGAATTCTAGCAATGTCTAAGGTAAGGGTCTTAACTATCCAAACCAAGAGATATGCAAATGGATCCTCTACATAGTAGGCACATGCCCTTGCATAACCTCAACTAAGGATTCTGTGGGGCCCATAGTCAATTAATGATCAGAAAAAGTTAAGGACCAACCAAAAAGAACCTATCCAAGAATTCCAACATATCAAACTAAGTCATCGAGTAGAACATAGAAACCAACAATGAGGTGAGTGATGATAACATAAAAGGATGGCTGAGAAGGTGGGATGGAATCTTGAATTGAGGTCATCAGAAGTTCCTTATGGAATTTGTGTTTAAAATGACTTGAGAAGATCCATCCTTAGTCCAGACCAAAACTAGCTTCTTTCAGTGACTTTGCATCACCACTCCAAGACCAATCCACCCACTTGAGACACAAGAGCACACCCACAAAATAACCACCATTCCAAAAGCAGAGAAGGAAAAAGGAAATGAGGGCCTTAGAAGGGACCTTTAGGCATGGGTAACATGTCTTTCTAGTCCCATAACCAATGCTTGTAGCCTATTTATTTGTCTAAGGGATGTGTTTTGAATTTCCATGATCTTTTTTTTCTCTCTCTCTCTCTTTTCTTTTTTTTCTTTTTTTTCTTTTTTTCCCTTTTTTTTGAATGGAAACCACACCATGCAAAGACTTTATTCAACTTCTTGTTATTGGATGACATGGAATGGTAAGAAGTCTATGAACACACTCAAGCACTTGAGTAAGTAGAAGGGTACAAAGAGTATTGAGTCCCCTTGAAGTCACACCCTGTACAAATCTTTGAATCCTTCCCAATTCTGAAAACTACCAAGGTCACCAATTTATTAAAAGTTTCTTTAATGAAAGGGACCTTAAAATTCTAGAACAAGGAAAATGATAGAGTTTGTAGATGGGTGGATGATGTGGACTCACTACCTATTCCATGAAAAATAAACCATGTCACAGTTATTAGATGTTAGAATTCAAAAATAGAGACCAAACATTGATAATCACAACATTAAGCACAAACCATCATTAGAAAATAGTAACAGTGGCACTGTGTTCTGCAGTAATAAAGCACTTTTATTAGCAAAAATAATGAAAAGTCACACATAAAAAATAAAGTAAAATATAGAATATATAAGAAAGTATAAAATATTCAAGAAAGGTAAAACATACTAACAATGTTGTAAAACAAAAAATTGAGAAAACCAATAGAACAAAAAAAATAAAGAAAAAGGTAAAAATCAACAAAGTATAAAGCAAAAATGTGTAAAACAAAAATTGAAAAATTGAGGAGCCATGTGTATGGTTACCATGGGTGGCCATCTCTCTACAACTAAGTTGGAAGGAGGAGATCCAAAAAATTGAACGTAGTTGTCCATACGTTGAGGTAGTTGTTACACTAGCTTATTTGGGTTCATGGAAAGGTTTCACTTGTTGGATGTTGACCAACTACTTTCTATGTGGGCTCTTAGGTTTGTAGATTAACATGGCCTTAGAGGGAAAGGCTTGATCAATTATATAAGATCCGTCCCACAATGTTTGGAACTTTCTTTTCTGGGGCACGTGTGTGGGATTTCAATGAAAAACCTTATCTCCCAGTTGAAGTTTTACTTTCCATATTCTAAGGTTATGATGTTGCTTATTGAATGCCTTGTGCACTTCATTCAAAGATAGGGCCACTAATCAGTTTTCATCTAGTACATTCTGGTTGATCAATCTTTCTCTTTGTGCTAGACTTAGGTCAAGGTCTAAATCATAGGCTATTGAAAGTGTACAAAGCTCGAATTGAATCAAGAGCATTGGATGTTCTCTGTACACTAGCTCGTAGGGAGAGTAGCCAATAGAGAATTTCCATGTTGAGCTGTAGGCCCAAAGGGCATTATTGAGTTTTGTGCACCAATCTCTCCTATATTTTCTTATGGTCTTTGTTAGGATCTTTGTGATCTCCCTGTTAATTACCTTTGCTTGACTATTGGCTTGGGGGTGATAGAGTGTTGTTAATTTATGTTTGAACCCCAAGCATTGCATAAGTTTTTGAAAGGTGGTGCCTATAAAGTGAGTTTAATTATTAGAAATTAGTGCATGTGGCACCCCAAACCTATTTACAACATTTTTTTATACAATCTAGTAGCAGTGGATGATGTACAATTAGTGATGACTATTGCTTCTACCCATTTGGTGCAGTAGTTGACCACTACGATGATATATATCTTTTCATTGGACATGGTTGTGATAGAACCGATGGAGTCTATGCCCCATATATCAAAGGGCTCCAATGGTTGAACCCACTATTGAGGACCCTCCATTCAAGCAGTTATCCAACCATCTCTTTGACAACATTCACAAGATTGGACAAACTGGTGGACCTCCCTAAAGATTGTAGGCCAATAGTATCCTGGCATCAGGATTTTTATGGCCATACACCTCCCTACATAGTGGCCTCTATAAGGGCCTTCATAAGAATCCTAGAGAATGCATAGTTAATTTGCATTAAGGACACGCCAACAAACCAGACCATTGGCACACACCTTGTAAAGGTGTTCATTAATTTCCATGAAGTACTTTGCCTAATGAACAAACTATTGTTTCTTCCTAAAGTCCAGACCTTGTGGCATCTCCTAAGTGAGAAGGTAGGTGAGAATTGTCATTGTATCATTTTGTTTTTATGAGTACTTGATCATTTATTACTTCTGTAAAGAGGAATTTGTCAAGAAATTGATCAGAGAGTAGACTCTCCTCCTCTTTGGTATCCCATCTTAACCGAGAGAGATGGTCAGTGATCACATTCTTAGTCCCTTTCTAATCTACCATTGTAAGATTGAATTCCTACAGGATCATAAGCCATCATATGATACGAGGGCTCACTGTTGGATTGTTAATTAGGAAGCGAATGCTACTATGATCTCTGTGCACAAATACTTTATAACCAAGCACATAGTGCCTAAACTTTTCGAGAGCATACACCACTATCATTAGTTCTTTCTCAATTATGGTGTAATTCAATTATTCATCCACAATGCTTCGACTCCCACAGTGGATGTAATATGGATGTTTCTTATTATCCAACTATGTAAGCATAGCTCCCAAGGCATAATTACATGTGTCTATCATTATGTGGAATAATTTGAACTAGTTTGGTGCTCATAGAATTGGAGTTTCTATGAGTTGTTCCTTCAACTATTGGAATGCATGTTTGCACTCCTTAGTCCAAATAACAGAGCATCTTTCTTCATAAGCTTGACCAACAACTTTGTATTCTTAGAGAAATTCTTTATGAATCATTAATAGTAGCCAGTGTGTCTAAAAAATGATTGAACATCTTTAACTATCTCTGGTTGATGTGTAATTCCTTGAATGATCCTTATCTTTTTCAAGTCTACCGCAATCCCTTCTTATGAAAGTTGGTGCCCTAGTACTATGCCCTCCTGGCCAATTAGATGTCTTTTCTACCAATTAAGCCTAATATTTTTTTCAACACCTCATTTCAATACCTACTCAAGGTAGTCCAAGGCTTGCTCAAACATAGCCCCATAGGTAGAGAAATCATCCATAAAGACTTCTACCCTACTACTAATTTGTGGTTGAAAAATACTAGGAACTAGGCATTAAAATGCTGCAAGGGCATTTCTCGTATCAATTGACATCTTACAATATGAAAAAGTTCCTCCTAGACTCATGAATGTTGTCTTGGCCTAATCTTCAGGAACAATCTAGATTTGGTTATAACCACTATAACCATCCAAGAAGTTATAGTAGCAATGCCCAAAGATAGTGTTCAACACTTGGTGTACAAATGGCAATGAAAAATGATCTCTAAATGTTGCCCTATTCAATAGCCTAAAATCAATGTAGACCTCCACTTACCACCTTTATTTGGCACAATTATGAGTAGGCTAACCCATTCACTATCCATAATGGGATAGATGAACCTTGCCTTGAGGAGTTGTTCTATTTTCTCCTTGATGATCTACTTCAATTTGGGATTCAGCCACCTTCTTGGCTTCATGGCCAGGTCGATGTAAATACGATGCTAGCATATCTATGGATCAATTCTAGTCAACTTAGGATATGATCAAGCAAAGGCTATTGACCATTTTTTGACCACCTACAACAACTTTTCTTTTTGTTTGGGAAAAAGTTTTGCATTGATTATAACTGGCTTGCCATTGTTTAAAAATGCATACATCATGCTAGTTGGTAGAGCTTTTAATTCTAGGGGCTCCTGTTTGAAATTATTAAGGATTTCCAACTCTTCCTAACAAGTATCATCATCTTCATCATCAGAGAGTTGGTGATGAACTTACTCAAGTTCATCCATGCCTTTGACATATGCACATCTTAGGCTCTTAGTTGGTTCCATGCATAATGTGATACTATCTGAGTTAGCTATCAGCCACTGGCTGCCCTCCCATTTTGTGACTGCTGCATATAGAAACCTTTGGATATCCATTTCTTATGCATACTAATTACATGCTTTGATGAATGTACTTTTAATGGACTAGATTTTCTACATGCAATTGCAACCGATATCACTATACATGATGCATGGAACATGCTTCTTCTTTAGCCTTCCAAATTCATTCTCCTTCAAGATTTCCAAGAAGAGGTTCCTTATGCCCATTCGTGCATCGGCCATGCTTAACCAAGCACTTCCCATAATGATGGGGAAGTTGCCTTTGCAATTCTTGACCTTGATCATTAGAAAATCAACCAAATAGGACCACCCACAAATTATGTGTGCAAATGGATGTGCAAGGTGGTATGGATATGGCTACTTCCCTCAAGTAGATGGTGAATGAGTTCAATGATACTCTAGATGTTAATAGTGATGTTGGAATGAGGTGTGGCTTGTAGAACTTTGTGGAGAAATGGATTGCTGAACATAATACCCATATTGATTTGATTACTTGTAAGGATACTACTATCTTGGCAATGGCATTCCCCATGATTGTGGTTAGTGCCACTATTGGTATTACTCGTATGGTTGTGGTGGAACTCCACTTAGATAATAAGCTTGTTGTTGTTGGTGGAAATACCTTGGATTGTCTTAAGGATAAGGCAATCATTTGGATTCTTTCCTATGTGCTAGTTGAGGATTTAGTGTGTACATCCTAGACTCTTGTAAGTGTGACACCATAGGACAACATCTCTTTAGATGTTCATATTAACAACTGTCACAGCTAGTATCATCATTAGAGTCTATCTCCATAACCTCTTCTATTGTAGCAACTTTGTGCTTACCTCTTTAATAGGCACATTCAACTTATTTCTGCCTCTTACGGTTATAATTACTATTATGCTCTTTGTATGCTTTAGCAATCTTCATAGAAATTTGGAATCTTTCATCCAAAGAGTCTTATAATTTATCAACCTTTGCTGAAATATTGGAAATATATTTCTAGATAGGTAAGGTTTTCCTATTCACTACTTCATCAAATGGTGATTCCCCTTCATCACAAAATTGAACCTCCCTTTTTCTAATGGAAGGGTCCCTATTATACTCTTCTACACTTTCTCTTTTTTGCAACTCATCTTCTTCTTTTGCTACCTACTCTATTAGCCTTTGTATCTAATGAGCTCTTAGTTCAGATAGTCTCCCCTAGGCATAAACCCTAAGAGTTCTTCTAGTTTCTTCTTTGAGCTCATCTATGATGTGGCAGAGTTATTCCCTTTGAGAATAATCATGGCTAGGGCATCAATGCAAGAGAGAATAATATCTACCCATGGTGACATTCAAGGGTTCATGTGTTTCCTATTTCCATCCTTGGATTTCCAGCCTAGCTTCAATCAAAATCAAAAGATGAAGAGGAATGTTTGAAATCAGATGAAGAGGATGGTGGACCACCACCACTAGTGTGGTTTTTTCCACCACCTCTTCACTCATTATGACCACCATCCTTAAATCCCTTGCAATCATGATGTTTTCCTAACTCCCTACCTTAACTATCATTTTTTTTAAACCTAGTTTATTAATAGTGGATCGCAGGTTTAAGGCCACACCTTAATCACCAATAACAGGGGGTAGAGAATCTTCATGTTGAGAACCCCCAAAGGGAAGATCCTCATTGTTGATTTGATTTAACAAGAACAAGGGATTGGTGAAGTGTTTTCCCTTCACAAACTCATGATGCTTCTCCTAATGTCAATCTCTCCAGCATTATGTGTTAGTGGGACAGTAGTCCCAAAAGTCATAATTCTACATAACATACTCGTCTTGAAGATCATGGATGTCTAACTTTTTAAATGTTCAAAGCAGCATCATGGGCATAGATTGATTAGGAGGCATTACAATGTTTCCCATCATATCACACCATCAAAGTTACTCATTCTAGTGTAGGATAAAGGTGAATTCAAGCACATAGTCATCTAGATGAGTATATATCACTTTACACTGTTATGGGATTGGTGGTTTAACATCTTCATGCCTATGAGAAGAAGAAGAAGACAGTTTGCATAAAATAAAATAATCAGTGTGCTTTTGTAATTGTATTATTGAGAATGATGTCGACCTTGGGGTTCATCCAACAATATTAATGATATTCACTAATCCTGGATAGCGCCTATTTCAACAAAAAGAGTCCCCAACAACAACACCAATGATGAGCAACAAGGTACCCTTATGTCTAACCATACGAATCACAAAGCATTCACTCATGATCTGGTCAAATTTTGTGGACTCTATAGTTTATAGTGCACTAATGCCCTAGGAAGTAAACTCTATGTTGAAGACATTCATTATCTTCTGAACTACACTTGTGAAGCTCAAGGGTATGGTTTAAGTGTAATTAAGGCATGTGATTTTTGTCATTTTATATTGTATGGTTTCAGTGCTTGAAATAAATAATATGGGGAATAAAGTAATTTAATACCTACTTTTAATCTAATGAGCTAACTACTATTCAACTAATTCTAACATTAGTATCCAATCTCGCTTTCTGTACACATCTTGAACACATATAGCATTGCTAAGATACCAAGCATTAAGTGCTGCTAGGATTACCAAACATCATACACATGCTCAAAGTAGTCATACTTATGTGTTCACTTACTTTCTATTTGGCTTATCTCACTGAATTACTTAATTATCTTAATTATTGGAAAATATTAAACAAATAGTTGAAAATATTAAATGCATGAATGAAACATTTAAACTATCCAGAATGCTGCAAGGTTTATCAAGAAGTTTGTATTTATTGCCGCATATACTATTGTGTTCAGGTACAACAATGCTTGAATAAAGATCCATACATTCAATGACTCTTGCTGCAGGCACTTAGGAAAATATTCTAACTCTTGAATGGAAAACCTACAAGAGTTTCACTACACTATGATTGACTAATACTAGAAATGCAGCTACTGAGTATGTATTTATAAGTAAGAATAGACCCTACATCAGCGAGGCCACATTGATGCATGAAACAATGCATCAATGGGGCCACGTTGATGCATGAAATGATACATCAATAGGGCCACATCGATGGAGCCTAGTCAACGAGGCCTCATTGATGTGGCCAACTGCAACCCATCAAGTATGAAACTTTTTGCCATAACATTCTTTCTTTTTAAAATTTGTGCATTAAAATAAAAGATGCTTTACATGCCAAGGAAATAAAAATCAAAATTCTTGATGATGAATGCTTTTACCTCAAAAGGAAAAACTAAGACCTTAGGACTAAGATTCAAAAACTGACAAGATTATTTAAGCATTTGAACAAAAACTCTTTGGAGAAACCCAAGAATCAAAAACAGCATTCATCTAGGTATGGCAAATCATCTAGGTCAAATTACTTGAAATGTTTCTTTTGTGGTAAATATGATCATGTTCAAGCTTCTTGTTATCTTAGAATGCATCACCAATCTTGGTCTTTGCAAAATCATCTTAGAACGAAAACCATATAGGGTTGGAAAGAGAAAGAAGGAAAGCTTAAAAGGAATTTGATGGCATAAATTATGCTCTTCAATGACAATGTTAGCACATGGTATATTGACAATGGGTGTTCAAGGCACATGACAAGTGACAAATCCTACTTAACCCACTTCAATGAACAAAATTATGATACAGTCACATTTGGAGATGACATGAAAGCTCCCATAATAAGTATTGGTACCATAGGAGGAAAAGGTAAGGGACTACCCACTGTGAACAAAGTGCTTTTTGTTGATGGGTTGAAACATAAACTTCTTAGTATGAGTCAACTTTTTTACTCCAATTTTAATGTTATCTTTTCAAAAAATAGTTGTAGAATACAAGATATATCTACTAGAAATGTTGTGTTAAAAGGATCAAGGAAAGGAAATGTGTACTCTACTATTTTTGGAAATTCTACTAACCTTGAATCCAAGTGTTTAGTAAGTTATGCAGATGATACTCATCTTTGGCATAGGATACTGGGCCACATATATAAGGAATTCTCCAAACCTTGGTATCTAAAGAAATGGTTTGTGGTCTCCCTAAGCTTAAATATTTTAATCTAAATACATGTGAAGCTTGTCAAAAAGGGAAACAAACAAGGATAATATTTGATAAGAAAAATTGTATTTCTACTACTCATCCCTTAGATTTACTTCATATGGATGTGGTTAGTCCAATTCAAACTCTTAGCTTAGGAAAGAAAAGATATTTTTTGACCATTGTTGATGATTATTCTTGCTTTACTTGGGTTGCTTTTTTATATCACAAAGATGAGGTGTTTGATCATTTTTTTTTTTTTTGAGAATTAGTAATTAGATCCAAAAAGAAAAAGGATATGGTATTAAAGTTATCATAAGTAATAATGGAGGTGAGTTCAAAAACACAAAATTTGAATAGCTTTTTCAACTCAATGGCATTCTACATCAATTCTCTACTGCAACTCCTTAACAAAATGGTGTAACTGAATGGAAAAACAAGATTTTGAACAAGATGGGGAGAAAAATATTAAATGATCAAAGTCTTCCTCATCACTTTTGGGCTAAAGCCATCAACACTGCCTATTACATGTCCAATAGAGTTCTAGTAAGAATATTTACTTCTAAAACTCCTTATGAATTAGGGACCGGAAAAAAGCCTTTAGTATCTTATTTTCATATCTTTTATTAAAAATGCTATATTCTGAATGATATAGATAACCTTAGGAAGTTTGATGCAAAAACTAATAAGGGAATTTTCCTGAAATATTCTCTAGTTAGTAGAGCATATAGAGTATCTAACAAAGGAACTAATACAATGGAGGAAACCATAAACGTTAAAATAGATTATTATGATCTTACTAGTCCTAAACCGAATGATGAAGCTATTCCCATCCAAAAACTATCTAGCCCAGCTTTAGTGCAAGATGATAAAACTTTAGAACCCAGCAGTGATCATGAAGAGGAAGAAAATGATGATGATCAAGAAACATCTTCCAATGAACCAAAACTACCCAAACTTTGCAAAACACATTCTCTCAATGATTTTATTAGGAAAGCTCAAGATGATGTCTACACTAGAAGCCAATTCAAAAAAATGTGTGCCTTCACTACTTATCTCTCTTAACTTGAACCCAAAACCTTTAAAGAAGCTGAAAAAGAGGAAGGTTGGATTTCTGTTATGCAATATGAACTTATTCAATTTGCTAGAAATAATGTATGGGAATTAACTCCTAGGCCCTTTGATAAACCTGTTATGGAAACAAAATGGGTCTCTACGAACAAGACTAATGATAATGGAAACATCATTAAAAACAAAGCTAGATTGGTTGCCAAATGATATAACCAACAAGAAGGTATAGATTTTGATGAAACTTTTTCTCTAGTTGCTAGGCTGGAATCTATTAGCCTTCTTCTTGCCTATGCTAGTATTAACAACATCAAGCTCTATCAAATGGATGTTAAAAGTGACTTCCTAAATGGTACTATTCAAGAAGAAGTGTCCAGTAAGCAACCTAAGGGATTTCTTGATTCAACCAAGATTGATCATGCCTACAAACTTAAGAGAGCTCTCTATAGTCTTAAACAAGCTTCAAGGGCTTGGTACGAAAGGCTTTCTCAACATCTCATATCAAATGGATTTAAAAGGGATAAAGATAATCTTACATTATTTCTTAAAAGAGAAGGTAGAGATATTTTAGTAGTTCAAATTTATGTTGGTGATGTTATTTTTGGTGCCACTAATGAAATTCATTACAAGAAGTTTTCTAATCTTATGCAATCTGAATTCGAAATGAGCATGATGAGAGAACTCAAGAACTTTCTTGGATTTCAAATCCATCAAACACATGATTGAACCTTCTTATGTCAAACCAAGTATGTAAAAGATCTTATGCTAAAATACAGTTTGGCTAATGTTAAAGTTAAAAGTACTTTAGTGGCTACAAATTTTAAACTTGTTAAATATGATCAAGGTAAGAAAGTTGATCCCAAGCTTTATAGAGGTATGATTGGTAGTCTTCTTTATCTAACTGCTAGTCAACCTAATATATCCTTAAGTGTAGGATTGTGTGCTAGATATCAATCAACTTCAAAAGATTCTCACTACTAGACTATTAAATTCACTACTGAAAAGGTACGACTAACTAGGGCCTTTGGTATCCAAAGGATTCCTCCCTTGATCTTGCTAGTTATTATGATGCAAATTGGGTAGGATGTTCTGATGATCGATGTAGCATGAGTGGTAATTTTTTCTTCCTGGAAAGAAGTATTATTTCTTAGAAAACCAAGAAGCAAACCACTATAGCTCTTTTAACTATAGAAGCTAAATACATCTCTGCTATCAGTTGTTATGCTCAAATACTTTGGATGAAGGAAACTCTCAAAGATTTAGGTGTGCATACAGACTCAACTTCTCTTTATTGTGATAACAAGAGCACCATTAACATGACTAAGAATACAATTCAACATTCTCATATCAAACATATTGATATTTGACATCATTGCATAAAAGAGCATACACAGCGTCGTCATGTCAAACTAGAGTTCATTGGAACTAAGAGTCAATCAACTAGCTAATGCCTTTACAAAACCATTGGATGAACTTCAATTGGCATATCTATGCAAGGACATGGGAATAGGACCTTCAACCACAATTTGAGAGAAACAAAGTCTAGAGGTGTGCTTGCAATCTACCCTCTGAGTGTGGACTACCCAAGTTGGGGAACCACGTTTAAATTGGCTTGTGTGCTTTGTGTTTGCAAGTTTTAAATTAGGGAACTTATTCATCCCCCACCCCTTCTAAGGTCAATGATCCTCACATTAGGCCTCGATAGAAAAGTGAAGAACCAAGTGGGAATGAAAAGGATGTGACATCAAGAAAACTTGTGGATTCTTTTGGATTACTATTATGAGTTCTATCATGTTGCTACATTTGTATTATATCCTTGTAGATCTAATGAAAAATGGGAGTAAGAGTAAAATAAGTGTTACCATCAATAGTTGACACAAATAGAAATAAAAGAGCATAGGATAAATTTTTGGGGGTCCTACTAGAAAGACATGTTACCCATGCCTAAAGGTAGGTAGCTTTCTAGAAATCTAAAAATAAAAATAAAGTTCTGTGAATAAAACTACTTCCTTGGATAATACGCCAAGTGACAATACTCCTTACAACATTGATAGTTTTACGGTTGTAATTCTAAGAGAAGAAACGATGTGATGTCATTGAAATGTGGTCTGGATTTGGTTTGAATCTTGGATAGAAAGGCTAATGATTACTTTAACCAGTAATACAACACAAAAAATTATTATGCCTATGGTAAGACACCTCATGTCCCAATTTCTATAATCCCTTCTAAGTCCATCTCATCTCACTGTTTAAATAGTCATAACTTGTGGTTTTGGTAACATAGTGTTGTTTTCCCAATTTGATCGTACTAACATGTGTGTTTTTCTAAATAGGTATGTGCTACATTCAACTCCTTAAGTGCCTAAGGACACTTTAAAGCCTAGTTATACAAGGGCATTAAGGACTAGAGCTTGCTTTGGGGAGGAACCACTTGTATAACTGTTATATCTTATACCTACCAAGCAATTCCATACCATCTTGAACCTTCCAAACATCAATAAAATACTTTCCATATCATTTACACTATCTATTCAATAACTATGAATTCATTACCCTTCTTACCCAGCTTATGAACTTGTCTAGCTTGAGATTCCTTCTCTATGAACTTCCAATGATAAATTCTTAAAAAAATATGCAAATTTCAATCATCCAAACCCATTGAATAACGTTAAACCCTTCCAAACATCCAGTAGAATTAATTTTTTCCATTAAACCCTCATGAAAGATGAATTTCCTTGGGCTCCAATATCAGGTCCCCAATGTCGAGTCCCCAATATTGGGTCCCATAAAACCTATATATACGTAGGGACTTAAAAAAATTTTCATCATTTTTCATTTGTGCCAAGGAAGATTTTTCAAATTTTCTTTTCTGATCTAAGATCTAACCTCCTAACTTTCCCAAGCCATAACTTGATCAATATCCCTCTATTTTTTGTGTTTTTTAACCCTACTTTATCATGGAGTATTCAACTTAGTCATGGGTGTGCTAGTAAGGAAAATTTGAGCCAATTTTTTGAAAATCAAAAAATTTTAACACCTAAAATGTATTTTAAGGGTAAGTATAAAGAGAACATTGAAATTTTTAAGAAATAATAACACATGTTAATGCCAAAACACTCAAATAATAATCACCATCATCATGAACCATACATAGGGACCAAATGAACAATTGTGAGGATTTATAAAGAAATTAATACTTATGGGGTAACATTTTGAAAACTTTTCCTAACTCTACAATCCTAGTAAACTAAGAACTTAACAAAACTAGGGATATGAGTAAGGTATATAATTGTTAAGAATACATGGAAATACCTTAGTAACTCAAAATCCTTAATGATTGCAGATGGCCCTAAGAAGAGGAGGAGCAAAAGGAGGACCCACACAAAGAGCAAGAAAATGACCAAGAGGCCAAGGTAGAAGCTAAAATGGAGGACAAGGACCAAAACATGAGGAGCAGGAAGCCTAATCATTTAGCATTCATTAAGAAACTCTTGCTACTAGACAATCGGCCCAAGGAGAGGTAGAGAAACCATAAGTCAAAGTAGAACACCTCACATTTTCGCAAGACTACCTCCAAGAAATTCAAGAAAGATCCATCTTGACCACAATCATAGTGGAAATGAACTTTGGTCCATTTATGAAATTTTTTCATAAAGCAATAAGGATGCAACTCCAAGCATCACCGCTATGGCCAACACTATCATAGAATGGTGAATGGTATCTTGGAGAGACTACCATTTTTGGCACAATAAAGAAGAAGGAACTACTATCAATATTGGAGAAATCTTAGTGTCATTATCGATCAAGGCAATTGCAAAAGCTTTGAATGTAGCCAATGAAGGGGCAAGGGTAGCACATCTATCCTTCCAATCAGATCTAGAAACTAGAAAATTATGGCTAAAATGGGCTTATGGCAAAGAAGATAAAGGCTATAATGAACTAACTCTAGAGGAGAGAATATACTTCAAAATTGGCACTTATCACCTATTCCCAACAAAAGGACTCAATCAACTATCCACTTATGTTGCTAGAGGAATCATGATCCTTATGGACAAATTCAACACCAACATCGCACAACTCTACTTTATGGAGATTTAGCAATAATTTGAAGAAAGAAAGACAAGAAAGCCAACACTTCCATTTCCTTGCCTTATCAAAAAGTTGTGTAAGCAAGCTAGAATCCTGGGATACACCAATGACATTCTCAAAAGGGCCCAAAATGCTTCATATGCTGAGTAGCTCAAACTAACACCACCAAGGAAAGACCATGATGAGGAGTAAGAGCAAGAATAAGAACAAGAGGAACAACAGAAACAACAACAATAATAGCAAGCAAGGCCCAAAAACCAACAACAAGAATAATAGTAGCAATAACAATAGTAAGTCCCACCACCACTGCCATAAGATTATAGATCGTCAATTAGCCATCTATAGCAAATTGTAGAAACAATTAGCTGGAGAACAAGAGAAGAGGCCAATCTATATAGAGTTATCAACAGTGCCATCCAACCCATAGTTTCAACTAATCTAGCAAGTGAACAAATTTTATTACAATCAAAAGGAAAGGCACAATGATCAAAACAAATTTCTAGGAACACTGCATCATTCCAAGTGGTATTAAAAATCAAAGAAGGAGCCATAGTTGTGGTAATGTAGCACCAAGATGTAGTGGGAGTAGTAGAGGTAATCACCAATCACATCAAAGAATCCTTCAATGTACCTGTTGTACCATTGGTAGATCTAACAAGAGCCAAAGATTTCCAAATGTTAGCTAGAATCTCAATGACTCCTACTGATCATGAGGATGTGCTCAATAAATTACTACAAACTATGCAAGTCATGAAAACACTTTTTGACATCCCTAGTGATGTCACAACAGTATAGTTTGAGCTCATCGCTACCAAAAAAAATTGGTCATGGTAGAGAATAGGACAAAGCATGTAGAAGTAGAATTTCCAAAACTACAAGAAGATATCACTATTCTAATAGTTGAAGGAAGAGATCCTATGTAAATAATTACACTTGACTAGATTGAGCAATTCAAAACAGAGAAGATTAGTAACCTGATTGAGCAAAATAAGTAGTTGGTGATTGAGATGGAGAAAGTAATATGAAATGCCTCTGTAGCTGAAGCACAAATGTATTTATATGTTAAGGCACTTACAATGGTACAAGAGAAAAATAAACAACTTGCTACTAATAACATGAGGCTAACCACAATAGAGAAGAAAAAAAATATCTTAGAGGAGAGCATCCACTAATTAAGGGAATAACTAGTGAGTGTCAACTAGGACATGAGCTACATCATAAGAGAAAATAGAACCCTTTCTATGGAGAAGGTAAGCGTCATTCAACAAAAATCAGCAATTGAAATCAGCAGGTGGCCAAACAAGGTAAAGAAACACAATAGGCTCATATAACACTTCCATGACCAAGTGGGCATATACAAACAAATCAACAAGAAAGAAATCCATATGAAAAAGGCCACAATCAACACCATTTCAACACAAAATCCTAATTGGCAATCCATCTTGGAAAATTGCGTCCATGTCCACCAGGTGGAAGTGAAAAATAAAGGTCTACAAATTGAGGACTTGAAAGAGCCCATGGGGTTAGCTAACCTTCGTTATGCTAACTTATCCACGTTAACAGCAGGAAGGCCCAACAATGAGTTAGAACAACAAGTGGCAACCACATATGCACTATATGAGAAAGAGTTTGTGGATGAAAAAGATGCTTTATAGAAACTCCACGTGGTAAACTCTAAACTGGAAACAGTGAAGGCAGTTACAAAGGGCAAAAAGATGTAGCAACAAATCTAGCCAAGAGATTGACTAATTATCATGAACTTCAAGAGAAGGCTAGAGCATTTGATGAGGAAAGAAGGTAGTTTCCAGGTTGGTACGTCAAAACAAATTAGATGTTTTCACAATTGTCATGCCCATGGGACATGTCGATTCCATCAAACATTGGTTCATCAACATGGACAATTCACGATCCCAAAATAGAAGAGGAAAAACTTCACATGCTTCTGAATCGATATAAATTCCAAAAGCATGATGACAAAGGAACGTAACTGATGGAAGAGCCACTACCACCTAGAACCACATAAGGCTACATCAAGCTTCACTGGATTTTGTTTTTTGTTTTGTAAAGTTGTCATGTCATGATTTATGTGATTTTTGTGAACTCCACTGTAGCATTAGAAAGTCATGTAGATAGTAGTCAATGTCATGTAAATCTACCTCCCAATTTTGTAAGGAAATCTATCCTCATTTTATTTAAAATAAAGGATGAGTTTTCAGTCAATCATGAGGGTATGATAAATCAAAATTTTGTTAGAAATAATATTCGACATCTGATATTGGATCCTCGACATTGGGGCACAACCTATGATTTTGCATATCCAATATCGCAGACATGTTCAAGCCTATAAATATGATACTTAGGAGCATGGTCCACAGATAGTTTTATTTCACACTTAGTGAAATTATGTAATTTTTTATTCTCAATGTTAGCACTTACCACTTAGGAGTGTATGGCCACAATGTGATGTTTAGTAACTGAATGAAGCCTTTATTCAAGTGATATGTACTTGGACACATTTCATGCACGAAAATAAAGATCAAGATTACTTTGCATCATTGTAGCGTCACTTAGTCTTTACTATTTATACTTAGAATAATTTTCTTGCTTTGACTTAGCTTAATGTTTACTACTTTCCCTAGCTACTAATTTACTTTCGATGCATATTATCATTATTGTTGTTAAGAAAAATGAGTACGATTCATCTCAAGCACTTAAGTGTAACTTCTTGGTAACCCAGTTGTACTATCACTTGGTAGGTCCAATAGTGACGTACTTGGTAATTCCAATAGTAGTTGCATGAAGTCTAAGGTGTGAACAGAAGGTCAAGACCAAATGCTCCTTGCCTAGGCTAAATTAGATTCCTTTACCATTTTAGTTAAACTTAGACTTAGACTTACCTTTACTTTACCTTATGCTCACTAGGAGAACTATGGCCCCACAAAATCAATACATCATATACCTCACTCTGAGTTAAACCATATGCATTACTTTTACTAGCTCACGTGGGAAGACAATGATCACAAACTCTAATCAATTACTAGCATAACCACATTGTCTTGTCTATGAAATTGAACCGGCCTACATGTGAACACTCATAACTCATATAGTTTGGTGTTGGATACTCCATTACTCATCAAGTATCCTCCTATTTATAGGCCAAAATGCCTTATACATCATGAAGAAATGATGCATACAAGTCCAAAAAATCTTCTAGAAGATTTTTAATAGAATAATCTATGTAGATAATTGTTGTGAAAATTGAAGTCAAACATCAAAAATAGAATTGATACTTCATGTCAAGGAGTTGATATGTTGCAAAAGTGGGATTTAGCATTGAATGTCAAAGGTAGAATTGATGCTAGACATCAAAAGCTAGAAAAAAATCAATGCTATAGTTGATATAGAATGTCAAAAATAGAAGTTACAAATGAAGAGCCATAACACGTTTTTTCTAACATGAGACATCACTTCTAGCAAGCTAAAGATGGCTTTAACGCTAAAAGCCATAGAATACACCCAGGACTTTGACTCATGTAGAAAAGATCAAAGTAGATACAATATTTTTCCCTCTTAATGGATACTACTAAAGAGATAAAGGAGAATCCATCAAGAAAAGACACAAGTTAAACACCTACAAGTGGGTTTAACAAAGCAGGATGAATGGAGAGAAAGTCTAGGACATCACCAATACACCTACGATGGAGTCCTATGTCATAGAAGTGGAGTGTGACTAGATCCTAGAAAGCACACATATAAATGCAAATATAACACTCCCTAATTCACTCAATTCTCTCAATCACATCCTTACTAGAGTAAAGTAGAGACACTCGTTTGACCTCACCAACGTAGGGTATTAAAAGAAAAAGAGATAGAGAAAGAAAGGGAGATAGCAAAACATACAAACAAAAAGCAATAAAAGTTAAGGAAAAGCATGTTAGGAACATCGCTAATACACCCAAGGTGGGGTGTTGTGTCATAAAAGTAGAATATAGCTAGATCCCTAAAGCTAACATCTACCTTACCTTACTCATATGTAGATTTTACACTTCTTACATCACTCTACACTCAACACTCCTTTACTACATTCAAAAAGAGACACTTGTTCAACATCACTAATGTTGAATATAAAGAGGAATGAAAATAGATGAAAAAAGGGGATGAAAGGAAGAAGAGAAAAATATAGTACATGATGAGAAAAATTTATAACTTACAAAAGTAGAGAGAAAAAATATAGAGGTAAAAATGGAATATCATCCATAAAACTATCATAAGGATGGTGTTATGCTAAAGAAGTGGGGCATAACTAAATCCTACATATGGCTGAAAAGGATGCCATATGTATAGTGTTGAAGTAATCCCTCCTTGTACCACTTAAAAATACACTCAACCACACCCTTACGTGAACCAATAAGATATTTAGTCACCCAAAAACCTAACTAGTTGTGTTGAGCACATAGAGTAGAATAGGATAGATAGCATAGATAAATAAGAAAAAAATAGTTATATAAGTAGTAGAATATGAGATAAATTAGGGGAACTGTAAATACAAAATGATGCAAGCAAAACAAGATTTACAACAAACTTGTTATCATGACATAGAATATATGCTGACATAGTGAAGCAAACTACCATTAGCAAAATATTCATTTAGTCTTGAATTGTTAGCAAGTTCAATGTCGTAGCCTGGCTACATGTAGTAGCACTTTAGGAAGCTTTTATTGACAAGATCTAGAAATTGATGTTCTTCCAAATCAAACAGAATGTAGGCACCATTTTTTAGAGACTGAACCACTAAGATAGAACCCTACTAGTTGGGGAAGAACTTTGTATCTCTAAAGTTCAAAAAATGGCAAAGAACTAAATCATCCTCATGAATCTCTTTGATAATGACATGTCTAGAGTGGTGACATTGAATATGTGCTTAATATCATGGAGATGTTGAAGATTAGCTTGTTGTTGTTCTTCAAGAAGATCCAACTCAATGCATCACATGTTGTTGTTGTCCTAAATAGAACACCAATTATGTAAAGAAACATAGAGAGATGGGGTATGGAGCTCAATTGGTAAGATTTCCTTAGAACCATACCACCAATGATTATATGAAAGGTAGTATGATAAACCTAGAGAGGTGAAGAAAAGCAATCTAATGTTGCTTCAAAAGAGGACTTCAGGCCTCCACTATGTCAACAATTAGGGAGTTTGATATCTACTTATAACACCAAAGACAATGGTTCTTTGACATTAGCATTGAAGACTAGGAAAGAAGTAGCTTCCTCAATGTCAATTTTATGCATCATTCATGTTTGATGTAGAGAGGAGATTCTTTGTAAAACATCAAGTGTATTTGACATTGAAATAAGGCATCAAATAAAAAGTTATGATGTGCATTCATTGTAAGAGTGTATTAAAATAAAGATGATTTTCAAGTTATTTTATCTTTGTGTAATTGATCACTAAAAATAACGTAAGATAATTGGAAACCACTTATTAACTTAACGATTAAAAACATCAATCAACATGAGTTTTGTTCAATAACCATCCTTTCCTAATGATAGCAAACAATAGAAATTTTTTTAAAAAATTCCTAACAAATGCTAGTAGATGTCCACCACTTAGTGGAAGACAAGAATTGAAAAAGCTTAATTGTCAAAGGTTATTATGTTTGTAATAAATTTTTGAGTAGTTGAATAATAAGAATAAGGAGAATCCTTTTTCTTACATAAGGATAAGTCTACTTCTCTAGAGCCCAAGTTAAAAACTTGAAATTAGAACTAAACTAATTTCCCAAATCTATTAAGTTCATAGTAACATGATAATTCCTAGGAAAAAGGGGGACTATAGGCTTCCCTATAGGTTCACGCTTAATATCAACCTGTTTGCCACTAAGTTGATAAGATTGGGCTTCTTAATCTAAGTAACAAATACTTAAGATTTGTTTGTTCACTGAGATGACTATCACATGGTTATCAACATGGATGTGTATCTCCTATTGTATGTGAGAAGATACAACTTAGTGTTAAGCTAGCTAAAAACATCCTAAGATATCATTGATAATAGGACACTCGTGGATCACCATAAAGATGACTTCAGATTACACAACATCCCCTACCATGAAATGTAATCTAATGAAATCTATAACGTCTACTTATATACCATTGAACAAAACAATGTTAGTGTAGGTTTCATTGAAAGCAACCTAATCATAAAGACTATCATGCTTAATAATAGTCCATGTGATCATGTTCGATTTGACATTGTCAGCAACATGTATTACCAAAACTAAGAATTAAGGTGACATCTTGATGATGATATAGAGAAATAGTTGATAGACACCTCCCATCTTCAAATCAGTCTTGATGTTCTCACCACAAAAGTTCAAGTAATCCTATCCATAATGAGGAACTCATAGAAAAGAAGATATAGCTTCCATTCAGGCAAAGACGTCACTTGGAACCACCATTCTCTTAAGAACATCATATAGTATAGCATGATGTTCTTTAGAGATTACCACAAGATCATACAAGCACATGTTTGTGTCATTAGAATAGACAATAATGGTCATCTATTGTAAGACCTTATTATCCAAAAGCAAAGATGCTTGCACAGCACATGCTACTGAAATTAGCTATATAGAATTAGATGAAGGAAAGAAGTTTCCTAAAGAAATAGTCTTCTATTTTTGTTGGAAGAAAACCTTATTTACTATCTTAGAAGGTTGTTTTAGTGTATTAGTAACCTTCTCCTTCTGTTTAGCTAATTATGACTCATTAATTTATTAACTACATGTAAGGAATTTCATTTGAAACGATGAGAAAGGATTAGAAGATGCTTGAGATGCAATGAATGCATCAGAGTTCTAGGGTTTAATATGGTGTGAGATAAGATGAGAACTAGATGGATGCATAGGTTGAGTTGGAATAGTATAGTGGGAATTAGTAGGATGAATATGATAGGAAGATGGGAAAGAATGATTTTATTTGGATGATATAGTGGCATAGTCAAACCAATGAATTATGTAAGGTTTCTAAGGTTGTAGTGATGACTACATAGGTTATTTGTAATTAGATCATCAGATAATATAAGGCTTCTTAGGTGGAGACTTACGAGCTTTGTATGCAAGCTTGAAAGGTGATTTTGTGCATCCAACTCTTAAGGGACTCTAACACACTTCAAGCTATTGGTTATGCAAATGCATTGTGGATGGATTGCTCTCCATCACTATTTTATCTTTATTAATGAGATCATGGATGTCATACTTTAGATTCCTGTAGCTATCTATGTCATGTTTAGTAGTCTCATGATAATAGCCATATTTTTTATAGTCATACCACTTAGGTATATCAAGGTCTTCCTCTTGTCTTTGAGAAGGATCCATAACTATGAGCTAAATGTGATGGTAATGTACTCTTGCTTAATTGAAAACCTATATCTTCTTAATGTGGCCATCTCTAAGAAGATTATTCATAAGCAAAGAGTACCTCATAGATATCTTAGTGATGAGTGGCAAGGTTCCCCTACACTCAAACATACGAATACAAGCATTTCACACACAATCCGGTCAAATTCCAAGGACTAAGTGCTTATGTGCCCTTGTGGAACAAGGACAGGTTGGTTGATCATTGCCTTCCCAAGCTTACCTGTATGTCACAATTGTATGATTAAGTAAGCTTGAGGCATATCATTTTTATAACTTTTATGTTTTATGTCCTACGCTAGTAGGGAAGGAGAGAGGTAACTAAGTGACTAATTTAACTTAACTACTCATTAACTAAGTTCTAACTAATCCTAACACTAGCATCCATTCCCACTTACCGTACACATCCTAAACCAATGCAACACTACTAGGATTACCAAATGCTAATCGTTACTAGGTTACCAAGCATTACACGCATGCTTGAAGTGGTCGTGCTTATGTGTTTTAACGACTAGCTTAATTGATCAAAATGAATTTCTATGCTAATAACAGAAATGTAAAGTGCATAAAATAAAATAAAATAAAATAAATGCGTAAGAAAACAAATCTCAAGTGTTGCAAGGATGAATCAAAGAGCTCGTCTTTATTGCCATATGCAAGGTATGCTTAGGTACATAATGCTCAAATAAAGATCCATCCACACTTAGACCTCTTGCTATGGGCACTTGAAAAATACTTTAACTTCAAATAGACTACAAGAGTTTCACTACTTGACTGCTAAAAGACTTCTTTCCCAATTGTGCGCCCGAGCACTATATTTATAGGCTTGGGAGCAACTACTCTAATAATTAGAATAACTGCTAAAGTAACCGCTAGAGTAACCACTCTAATAATTAGAATAACTGCTAAAGTAACCGCTAGAGTAACCACTCTAATAATTAGAATAACTACTAGAGTAACCACTCTAATAATTAGAGTGATTGCTCTCATCATATCACCATGACTAAATGAAAACTCGTCCTCGAGTATAGAAGAAAAGAGACAAGTTCTTTACAAAATATTGGGAAGGTATGGGATTATTGACTAACTGACAACTGATGGTGGAATGGGATGATAGACTCAATGTGCCTAGTGAATGGATCAATAAGCATATTACAACATTTTTGTTTGAGAAGGATCCATAGCTATGAGCTAAATGTGATGGTAATGTACTCTTGCTTAATTGAAAACCTATATCTTCTTAAGGTGGCCATCTCTAAGAAGATTATTCATAAGCAAAGAGTACCTCATAGATATCTTAGTGTTCCAAACTCTACTCTTGTGAGGCCTATGTTGTTAAGTGGAAGAGGAAGTAGCTAAGAAAGTGTTGTTTTATCCTTAAGAGAAAAAAGAAACACATAAAAAGCTTAGTTGTTCCTTCTATTGTGTAGCAGCCTTGTTCACCTTGTTATGGATTGACACAAATTCCTAGTCATTATATTAAAAAGGTTGCTTCTTTAATGCATATAGAAACTAGGAAAGCATCATTCAAAAAGTGAGGCTTAGGATAAGCCATCCTTATCTAAATGTAGTTAATGAATGTAGCTTCAAAGATTTCTTATAGGTGATATTCCTCCAAATAATGTGGTAGTTTCATTGATGTTGCTATCCATCGAGAAATGAATTCATCGATGGACTCATTCAAAACTTACTTAATGACAACAAAAGACATTATGCTTTAGAGCATATTAAACTTGAAGTGGTTAATGAAGGCTACTACCAGTAATTTCAGATAGCTAATAGATCCATGTGCTAGGGACCTATACCATTCCAAAGCTTTTCTAGAAAGAGAATTTCAAAATCATCTTAGCATAGTATGAGGGTAAGGGACCATAAGCATGCATTCAGTTTTAAATGTACCTACATTATTCATGGGGTCCTTCATTTTTCCATTGTACTTTGTAAAAGTACGTAGCAAAACTCCCTTAAGCAAGACTAGTAAAGGATCACAAAGCTTATGGGGTCACTTAAGATCCAATCCAAAGAAATAGGAGAATCTCCTTGCATGCTTAGAGCCTTCACCATTTTATCTTCATTATTTTGAAGATGGAGCATCATATTATTAAGCAATGCCAGTAATCGTGGATTTGTTCCAAGGAAGTTAAGGATAGGTGGAAGTGAAGTAGTGGATAAGAATGTTAAGGGAGGATGCACATAAGGAATGGATCCAAAGGTTGTAGGAGTGGGTATGTTGAAGTAGATTGGATTGGATGTGTATATAAAAAAGGAGGGTACACTACTAGGTTAGGAAATATTGAACAATGGTGGAGCAATAGGAAAAGGAAGTGGAAAAGGCTAGAAAAAAGGTATGGTAAGTTGTAGTTGAGGGATAGAATGGGTAGTTCCAAATAACAAACAAAAAGACTGAAAGATGAAGTGTGGATTACTAATATTACTAGGTGAAAATAGATGGTATGGTGAAACAAAACTTGTGGAAAGGCTAAGAGGTTGAGTATTGTATGGAACAGATTTAGGAGTAGCACTCTAAGTAGCTAAAATGTTAATATTATGAATGTGGTGGGAGAGAGGGTTGCTTTTGTTAAGCTCCCTTGCTAGTTGTTGTTCATCTTCATCGATTAGATAAATATCATACTTGGAAGCAGCTCTTCCTCTCCTAACTATAAGAGTAATGTGTGGATAAGAGACTGATCCAAGATGCTCTTCATCCTACCTTTTTCTATCTATAGGTGAATACATTCTTGCCTCTTCTCTTACTTCATGATGAACTTTGCTATCTCCTTAGCTTTCTCATCATTCAATTCAATTGAATGATCAGGATTAGGAAGAAAGGATGGTAGATCATTAATTTGCTCATGTTCTAGCATGAGCTTGAACATATTAAGGATCAAAAGATAGTCCAACTTCCATTTGGTACAAGCTATTTTGTAGTCCTTCACACTTAGTCTTCCTGAAAATCCTTGATTTCTCCTCAAATCCATAAGCTTCTACATTTTGGAGAAGCTCAAAGTAGATGATCATGTCATAGCTCAAGATGACAATGACTTCACAAGGTTATCACCAATGTATCGATTCATCTCTACAAAGAGGTTTATACTTGAAATAGAAGATGAGAAGTTTCAATTTCAAAGATGATGGGATGCAATATCACACGGGCCGCAATATCACATACGCGATATCGCGTATGCAATATCGTGTCATCCCCCATGATATCGTGGTGTGCCACCAAGTCTATAAATAAGAGGCAGCTCTCCCTTGTTTCTCATTCTAGGTCTAAACCATAGCGAAACTCTAGCAGTTTTACCTCTCCAAAGATAGAATAATTTTCATGTGCCCGCAGTAGGAACTCCAAAGTGAACAGATCTTTATTTGAGCAAATATTGTACCTGAACACAAGTTTGTGTACGACAATAAGGACAAACTTCTTAGATAAACCTTGTAGTGCATGGAATAGGCTAATTAGGACTTTATTTAATTGTTATTTATTATTTACCATTTAAATTATTTCTTAGTTAATTAAATCTCTCTNTGTTGATGCTAGGTTAATTAAGGCTGAGTTAGTTAGTTAAAATTAGTCGATTAGTCTCTTCACCCTTCACCTTATTAGCATAGGAGATAAAATCGAAAAGACATAAAAATCATATACCTCAAACTTACTTAACCATATAACCGTGACAAATACAAGTAAGTCTAGGAAGACAACGAATGATTAACCTTAAGTGTTCCATGAGGCATGTAGGCACTTAGTCTGTAGAGTTCGACCAGATTGCATGTGAAAATGCTTGTATTTGTATGGTTGAGTGTAGGGGTACCTTGTCACTTATAATTAGCACTATTGTCGAGGACTAAGTTTTTGTGCACTAAGTAGAACATAGGAAATTATCCACATCGTTGGGAGCTTAAATGAACCCTTAGGGTTAATTAAATGAACAATTATATAACGGTAAATAGCACACCAAATTAAATCAAGATGTCTTCTTCTAACAAAAGTAATTCACCACCTAGGGATCATACTAGAAATAGTCGGCAGCATCAAACACATAACCAAAATCTACCAGTTCCTCAACAACATCGACTAGTGTATACTCATCATGATGAGTACATACCATATTTTACCTTTATCCTCCATCAGGATGAACAGCTACGATGGAGAGCCTTGCAAGGTAACATAGTGTTACCTCCAGATCATTCAGTCCCAAACATGCTCCTCCGTGCTCTTGCACAGATTGGCATGACACAGCTATATGTTGAATACGTTGTAGGTGATTTCAACATAAGGGATTGTCATCCCACAAAAATACAACATTTAAGGGACTTGCAGCAGGGGAGCCACCATACACTATTGAAGGGCAAAGGGGTCCCGCATGTCCTAAGTGAAATCAGAGATGGTGAACCACTTATAACGGGTTCTCCATCCATTGATGTTCCCCCTTCTAACAATGGTGAAGAGGTGGGGTATCAGAACTTACGCTCTATGACACAAAACCCTGGTTCTAATCCCCGTGAATGCCAATTATTCACTAAGGGAACAACAACACATGACAAGGACGGGCACTTAGATCATCATCACGATCGGGGCCATAGCAGCCGAAGAGAAGGTAAGAAACATCATCATGGTGATGGTTTTCCTTATTCTTCCCCTTCATCACACCATTCACCCTCTCCTTCCACATTGGGACACAACCATAGAGAGCACAACGGTGAGGATAAGGGTGAGCATAATGAGAGACCTCAACGAGAAAATTGAGAGAGAGGACGAGGGCAGTCAAGAGAATCAAGGCATGAACAAAGGGAAAGTACGGAGCAATGTAAACATCATAGATGTCATGAAAGAGATGATCATGATGAACCCCTACTAGCCACCTGAAGTATGCTAGATATTACGAAGGCAGTTAGAATACCAACAAGGCATCAAAAAGATAGTCAGATCAAAAGATTAGATATGAATAATATCCCACACTTCGAAGGGGGATACAATGCTGATCCGCAAAATCATCTACAGGCATTCCACGATGCCTGCACCTTGCAAAATATAGAAAATGAGTGGCAGAAACTAAAGTTGTTTCTGAGGACACTCATAAAGGAAGCAGAGAGTTGGTACTGGTCCTTACAACCGGAAACCATTAGGAGATGGAGTACGATGTTAGAGTTGTTCAATGATAAATATCAAATGTACTCCAAAGTGTCTAACTTGCGTAAGCAAATCCAAGGATGGAAGCAGGGTAATCATGAACCCTTGGATGCTGCCATGGGTCAATATTACGCATTGCTACATCATTTCCCGAGCCATGGTTACGCACAACGGGATCAACTTCGCCACCTCGTAGATGGGCAGACATGAGACTAGGAGAACCCTTGGGACTTATGCCCAAGGGAGACTATCAGAACTTAGATCCCATGAAATTCATCACTTGTTGGAGCAAGTAGCCAAAGAAGAAGGAGAGCTATGGAAAAGAGAGAGTGTGGAAGAATATAACCACGATCCTTCCCTTCAAAAGAAGGGAGTAAGATTTTGTGATGAAGAGGATGAGTCATCACTCAAAGAGTTGGTGAACAGAAAAGCCTTATCGCTCCAGAAGTTACCATAAAAAGTGTCAGCTAAGGTGGACCAATTGTGGTCCTCAGACTCTAGACTTGAAACTGTCTTGAAAATCGTAGAGAAGTCTAAGGTGGAATGAGGTAGTGACTTTGATAAGAAAAAGCAGAGAGACACAGGCCATGCACGTAACAATGGTAAGGGAAAAATTACTATCTCTGATGAGGTTGTGGACTTAGACAGAGACAATAATGATGGATGTGAAATCTGCTAATATGACCATCCTAAGGGATGTTGTCCAATCATCTCACATCTACAGGAGTCTGGGGTGTATGCACTTAACCCGAGGCTTAACAGATGGTAAGCACCCCGAAGGTTACCTTATCCTCAAGGTAACCCGAGACAGTTCCACCAACTATTAATGTACTATCCAAGTGGAACTCTGCCACAACCCATCGAGCAACATTAGTAGTGGCAACACCCACAGTCATGGGGGATGCCACCACCTAGGCAACAATACCCTTACCAGCAACCTGATCCTTATGGCTATTACGTGCAGTAGCTAGTTTCTCCAAGTGACTCTATGGATCACACAACTCCACAATGTCACTACCAAGTTCAGGAGTATTTTAGAAGGACTCCTTCTCCTCCGGGAGACACTCCACATCCTTACCATCCTCCAAATTCATCCGCCACTCTTACATCAGTAGTTCCACTACCACCAGCTCCAACAATGCAATGGGAACTCCCCACTCAACCGTAGCAACGTAACACTACGAGAGCCATAAACATTCAACCCACTGCTGGTTCTAACAATTGCAAGAAGAGAAGACCCTTCTTCAAAACTAAAAGCCTAGACAAGCTCTCACAACAACAAGCGGTTGAGTCTATGCACGCTCCTCCAACCAATACGACTTTGGGGCTCCCTTCAGTCCAACAACGGAGCTTAACGCATACAGTTATGTTAACACATACCGTTATCAATTGGATTAAGGTAGGCCACCTTCCTAGAAAACTCTCTGATCCTAGAAGCCCCTTAATCTATCTACAAGTCGCCAGGAATGAACCACATAAGGCTCTTCTTAACTCAAGTTCTGGAGTCAACTTAATCTCACGAGAAATGTATCAAGCCTAGAACCTACCCCAACTCAAGAAGAGTAACATTTAACTAGAGCTGGCTAACCAGTCCATCACCATTCCCTTGGGATTGGTGAAGGACATAGTTACCACTGTGTGTGGTTGGTCATAACTAGCCAATTTCCTGGTGATAAAAGTCAACAGTAACAACGAGGGCTTCCCAATTATAATGGGAAGCCCATGGTTGAGTACAATAGATGCATACCTAGGGATCTGTGATCTTTCCTTGGAGATATCTAAGGTAAACATTTATGGAAAGATCGAGAAGAAGAAAGTTTTGTGCATCACATACAATGACTCAGAGGGTGATGACATGGAGGAATGCTCAACATCTCTTCCATGTAACCGGTGTGCCCTAGAAACACAAATACAAAGGTGCATGTATGTAGCAACCACATAAGTAGTGGACACCCCGTGGTTGACAGCTAATCGAAAGAGCAACTGACCAACATGCATGGAACAAACTGGGGGAACAACTCATGGCAACAACGAAGGCATAGACACATTGGAGTATGAGCGTCACCGACTTTTACCCCTTACTCGAAGAACATCAATTGAAAGAAGTTGGACACTTTTGAAAAATTCAAATAAGCACTCATTGTTTCGGATCTCTCCCTTTCCATTCAGTCATGGGGGAGATGGCCACCTATGCTGATCATTAGAGACCCTCAGTTCTTTTTAGTTTTTGTTTTACACATTTTTGTTTTGCACATTCTTGTTTTACAAATTTCTTTAACTTTTCTTGTTTTTGTTTTACATCATCGTTATACTTTTTCATTTTTTGTGTGTGTTGTGTGTGTGTTATCCATCTTGTAAGTTTGTCACCCAATAAGTGTTCTTCATGATGGTATGAACTGTTTTCCTATTGATTGCTAATGTTTGATTTTTACCTTTAAGTTATAATGTTGATACTAAGGTATGTTTCTTTTGATATGACAGGCAATGAGTCCACTTCACCCATACATCCACAATTTTCTATGGTCTCTCTTGCCTTGGAAATGTACAGTCCCTTTCTAATAAGAACCATCAACAAATTGGTGACCGAGTATTTCTCAAACTAAGAAAGGACTCAAGGCTTGAAAAGGGTGTGATTTCAAGGGAACTTGATGCATTTGTGTTGGCCATTCTCTTGGGTACTTAGATGTTTTCCTCTTGAGTTTTCTTACCATTCTGATGTTACCCAATTATCGGGAAGCTGAGTCAATAAAAATAAGAAGTCTTTGCATGGTTTGGTTCTCACACATAAACACATAAAACAAAAAAAAAAGAGACGAAAAGAAGAAAAAAAAGTGAGAATTCAAAGCACACCCCTTAGACAATGTGGGCTACAAGCACTGGTTATGGAACTAAAATAAGCATGTTCCCTCTAACTAAGGCCCTTCTCACTTCCCATTCTCTCCTCCTTCATTTCGTTGGAATGGTGGTGGCTCTTGGGGAAGGCATTCTTGTTATTCAAGTGGATGGATTGGCCGAATGCATTAATGCGAAGTTACTGGATGTGGTTTGTTTGAGGCCAAACTTGGAATGGGATCTACTAAGTCACATTAATCATGAAACACACAAGGGGTTGTACACCACCTTGTTCTTGAGACTCCATTCCACTCTCTCTTTTCCATCATTCCTTCTCCATTATTCACCTCATTATCGGTTGTATCATTAGTGTATATTTTGGTGGACACATTGTTTTCTTTTTAGTAAATTCTTGCAGTTAATATTTTAACTCTTGTTCCAAATGACATTCCTAGAGCCTATGAACTCTTTGAATGTGGGTTTGTCAGGGCATTAAGGGCATGAGCCTGCTTTGGGGAGGACCCACTAGCATTCCTACTTGGTGCATCTGTTAAATTCTTTCCCTTAACATTTTTGCAATCCACTCTATTTTGTTCATTTCCATCTTGACATCCATTTCATCGACGTTCTAGTTGTCTCTTTTTCTCCATCTTTCTTGTTCTTTTTCCTTCTCCATTCTATCGCTATTGAAGGTTCACATTTAGTCATGGCGGTCCTGGTCCAATTTTTTCGATTTTCTCCTAACCCCTACACCTTCGATAGTCATCATTAATATATCTCTAGACCCGTATCAGCCATACCACAACTCAACCAATGGACCTTTCACTGAGGCAAGGTATCAACTAAATTGAAATTCATTTACCCTTGCTAATATTAAACTGTGTTGTGTGTGCAAATGGCAATCATGCAACAATGGATTGGATCTTGAGGGAACACTTGGAATGGATCGGTGTTGAAGCAACTATGCAAGGAACAAGATCGATGGCGCACTTACGGATGGACAACGAAAGGCGCAATCTTGGTGTTGACAGCAACAGACTTCTTTTCTCTTCTCTCTTCTCTCTCAACTGCCAAATGAGGCCTGATGTCAAATGTATAAGGTGTTCATTCTTATTGTCATGAACACAAGTTTTTTCTTGTCTTGTAATGATGATCCGTTCACATGTCATCCCATTCACCATTAGTTCCATTTGAGTTAATAATCTCATACCTTCTCGATATTATTGTAAGGAACTTGAGGAGGAGTTTTCATTTAGTCATGGGGATATGATGGGACATGATATCGCATCCCAAGCGATATCATGTATGTGATATTGTGTCATCCCCCTCGATCTCGCATATGTGATATCATGGTGCATCGCCAAGTCTATAAATAAGAGGTGGCTCTCCCTTGTTTCTCATTCTAGGCCTAGACCATAGTGAAACTCTAGTAGTTTTACCTCTCCAAAGATAGAATAATTTCCATGTGCCCGCAATAGGAACTCCAAAGTGAACAGATCTTTATTCGAGAAAATATTGTACCTAAACACAAGTTTGTGTACGACAATAAGGACGAACTTCTTAGATAAACCTTGCAGTGCATGGAATAGGCTAATTTAGACTTTATTTAATTATTATTTACTGTTTACCATTTAAATTCTTTCTTAGTTAATTAAATCTCACTCAACCCTTCACCCGTAGTTAAGTGCATTCAGTATGACCGCTTCTAGTACGTGCGTTACGCTTGGTGATCCCAGTAACGACTAGCATTTGGTAACCAAGGTTGCATTGGTTCAGGGTGTGAATGGTAAGTGGGAACAGATGTTGATGCTAGGTTAATTAAGGCTTAGTTAGTTAGTTAAAGTTAGTCGATTAGTCTCTTCACCCTTCACCTTATTAGCATAGGAGATAAAATCGAAAAGACATAAAAATCATATACCTCAAACTTACTTAACCATACAACCGTGACAAATACAAGTAAGTCTGGAAAGACAACGAATGATTAACCTTAAGTGTTCCATGAGGCGTGTAGGCACTTATTTTGCAGAGTTCGACCGGAACGTGCGTGAAAATGCTCGTATTCGTATGGTTGAGTGTAGGGGTACCTCGCCACTCATCAAAAGCGAATGTTAAATTCATAAAAATCAACATGACATTAATTTTTTTATGAGCACATTAATGAAAGTTGCTAGAGAGAAACAAAGCAACTAAGTTAAAGTTGCAAAAAATCAACATGACATGTTTGTTTTAATGCAACACATGAGTAACACTTTAAAAAATGTAGAAGCAAAAAAATGTAAAAATGTAAGCAAAGAGTACATCCTAGAAATAATGTTTAGTTTTATGGATCCCCTCTTCTAGCACTAGAAACATGTTACAATAAGGATTATCGTAATCAAAGATTCGACAAAACCTAACATAAAACTGAGCTAGGAAATTGCATGGTCGTGGTTACCAAACAATCCAAGAAAACTTATCTTTCAACCAATTTCCCTCAAATCAAAAGGGGACTTGCATATGGTGGAAAAATTTCAATAATCTGAGCCAAATGTTTTTGCCAAACATTATTAGATGAAAAGTAGAGAAGAAACATTTATACATGGAATAGATAGCAAAAAATAAGTAGAAATTGCATATATAACATGATTCCAAATAAAATAAAGCCTAGCATGCGGCTACCAAGACAAAGAAATTAATGATAAAGCACAAAGCAAAATTGATCTAATTCATCACAGTGTTAAATTAAAGAAGAAAACGTGGGAAGTAGAAAATATTTTTATGGTAGAGCTAGATATTACTAGAGATAGAGAACTAGAAAAGGTAAGATCCAGATTATGAGAGAAATTAGAAAACAGGAACCTCCTAAAAATGTTGTAGGATCTGTACTAGGGATCAAATACATTTGACAGGGAGTTATGATACCCTATTTTTTCTTCGATGCATGTACCTGATGTAGATTTGGCAAGAATGTTGTAAATTCAAAAGCTGATGAAGAAAAGGAATGGATTATCAATATGCAAATTTGATTTTGAGCAATTCTCTATGTGCCAAAAGGACAACATGAAGGGGATACAAATACATTAACAAGAAAATAGAGGGAGAGAAATCAAATGAGCTACTATCTCTAGAAGTAGAGTAGTTGTTATGCAAAGAGGCATAGTCTTTAGAAAAGGTTTTCCAAATTATCTAAGCAAAAGAAGCAAAATTGCACCAAGTAGCAAAGATAGTTATCAAATGCTAAGCAAATGCTAATTATTTCCAAAAGATAAATGAAGAAAAATTCCAACCAACAAACCCATTTTCATTTAGGATTATCCTCCTATTTATAGGCCAAAATGCCTCATAGATCATGAAGAAATAATGCATTGGAGCCCACAAAATCTTCTAGAAGGTTTAATAAGATTCTAGATAGGAGAATCGATGCATAGATAATTGCTATAAAAATTAACGTCGAACATAAAAAGAAAAATTAATGTTGGACATCAAGGAGCTGATATGTTGTAAGAGTGGGATTTGATGTTGAACGTCAAAAGTAGGATTGATGCTAGACATTAAAAGCTAGAGATAGAATCAACGCTAAAGTTAACATCGAATGTCAAAACTGGATGCCACAAATGAAGAGTCATAACAATGTTGTTGGTGATGCAAGAAATCACTTTTGGCAAGTTGAAGATGGCTTTAATGCTGAAAAGCTATAAAATGCACCCAAGTCTCTAACTCATATAGAAAAAGCCAAAGTGGATACAATAGTATCCAAGGAATGATTAGACATCTTTTACAATATGTGACCCCTATGTTATTCCTTAGATCACCCTTATCTTTTCTAGATCCATCTCTATTTCTTTTTTTAAAATATGATGCTCAAGAACAATTTCTTCCTACATCATTAGATGGCTTTTTTGCTAGTTGAGCTTGAGATTTAATTCAATGCATCACTTCAACACTTTAGACTATCCAATGTCTACTCAAAATTAGACCCATAGGTAGAGAAGTCATCCATGAAGACTTTAATATCATTGTCAATCTACTACTAAAAGATGCTAAATACAAGGTGTTAGAAGGTTACATGTATATTATAAAGGCTAAAGAACATCTTGTTATATGTAAATTTACCCTAAAGAGTTGTGAATGTTGTTTTGGCCATATTTTCTAGGGCTACTTAGATTTGATTATAGTCACTGTATTCATCCAAAAAGTTGTAGTACTTATGACCTATAATGGTATTCAACACTTGGTCCACAAATGACAATGTAAATTGATCCTTGAAAGTTGTCAAGTTCAACAACTAAAAATCTATGTAAATCCTCCACTATTCATCTTTCTTTAGTACAATGACAAGTGGACTCACCCACTCACTATCTGTTATAGGGTAGATGAATCTAGCTTTTTTAAGGAGATTTTCCACCTTCATTTTTACTACTTTTTTAAGTTTGGAATTTAGTCTCCTTTGTGGCTGCCGCTTGGGCTTGATGATATGGTTTAAGTAGATTTTGTGGTGGCATATGCATGGATCAATATATGTTATCCCATCATATGACTAGGAAAAGGTTGTGGACTATTTGTTTATCACTTCTAGCAATTTTTATTTTTGTTCTTTTATGAGCTTAACATTCATAATTACCCATTTACCATTTTTTAGGAATACATGTTTAAGATATTCCAAATATTTTTAGTTTAAGGGGCTCTAACTTAGAATTTTCTAGAATTTTTAACTCTCCTCAATACATGTCTACTTCTTGTTTGTACTCAGCATTGGAGAGTTGGTATTTGAGTTGTTCCATTTCATCTAATCTACCAATATCAACACTTGTGAGAGCCTCTTGCAACTCCATGTATATTATGGAATTATAACTCTCATCTAAAGTCAACTATTGGGTGTCATCTTGCTTTGTGATTACTGTGTACAAGAACCTTTCTACATTTGTTGGTTCAGCACATGATTTGCATGCTATGATAGTTCTACTTCTAATTTCCCATATGTTCTACATGTAGTTGCACCTTATGTCACTATACATAATGCATGGAACTCTCTTCTTCTCTATCATTTCATGTTCATTCTCCTTGAAAATTTCCAAGGACAAGTCTTTGATTCCTAATTTGGCATCAATTATGCTTAGCCAAGCTCTTCTCATAATAATGGAAAAGTTCCCCTTATAGTTTCCACAAGAATCACCAAGAAAGTAGTAGGGTATAACCATCCACTAATGGTGGTCACAATGTTTTCTACTAGTCCTAAGGGAATAGTAACAAACTATCTACAAGTTCTAATCGAATGTTGCACTTTTTAAGTAGTGGCAAGTTCCATGCTTTGTACATCTCTTGAGAGATCACATTAACTCCATGACCTAAGTTTAGTAGATCCTTACATGGTGTATTTTCTAAAATCTACAAATAAATCAAGGGGCTTCCTAGATCAGTTCTCTTCCTAGGAAGATATCCTACTTTTATCAAATCTATTACTACATGAGTTAACATGATAATTTGTACCTTTGAAGGGCTTTGGTTTGAAGGTAGCTCAATAGATGGTTGAGAGGTAGCTAGTGTGGGACCCACAGCCATGTATGCTTACAACTATTTAGATGGACTAGTGGTCCTAAAAAATGTCATTTCCATGACTTGTACTTAGAACAACTTAAGTTACCATCCATTTGTAGGTTGATTACTCTTGTGGCATTTCATTATTGAGGTTGTGAAGAAATTTCATCTTGCATTGGTAAAGCAAGTGACAAAGGATTTAAGATGTGTGGTTAAGAGCCTTATAGAGGATGAGTATAAGTAGAAGGAGATTTAGCATGTAGGATGGCAAGCTTGTGGTGCTTCAGAGAATAATGATGATGAGCAGAAACATGAGTGGTAAAGCCACTAGAAGATATAGGTTACTTGACATAATATCTATAAGGATTTGATTGTCTATAAGGATAGTGATGCCCTGGTGATGACATTCCCCATGAATGTGGGTTTGTCATTACTAGTAGTACTCTTGAGGATGAGGTGGAATCCTACTTGGATAATACTATTATTGATGATAGGGTTGTTTATAGTTGCCTTAAGGATAAGATAGCCTTTTGGGTATCTACCTTTTGACAAAATTTAAACTTAAAGCATAAGCCTTAGACTCTTAAGGATGTGACATAACTCGACAACAACCCTTTGAATGTTCATATTAGCAAATGTTGCAACCACCATCATAAAATTCAAAATCTACAACCTTATTCACTATAGCAGATTTTCCCTTATGCTAATAATAGTCCTTGCTTGCATCTCTTTTCTTATTTGTATCTTTGTCTCTAGCTCATTTTTATTCTACTTTCTCCTCTACGATCTCGAGTGTTGTTTGGAATTTTTCATATATGGATTCTTACATATTATCCACCTTTGTTGAAATTTCAATAATTGATTTCTAAATTGGCAAGATCTTTCTTTGCACTACTTTCTCCACTTATGCTTCTTCATCAAGTTTACTAAGATAAACCTCCTTTTTGTTGATAGAGGGGTTCTCATTGTACTCCTATGAACTCTCTTTTTTTTTTTGTGTTCTCCTTCTTCTTTTAGCACTTGGTCAATAAACCTTTGAATCGGATGGGCTCTCATTTTAAATAACATTCATTGGGCATAAATTCTAAGAGTCTCTCTTATCTTGTTTTAGAGTCTATCTATGATATGGTGTAGATGTTTCCATTGAGGGAATCCATGGCTTGAGCATTAGTAAAGCAATGAATAGTACTTACCAAGGGCTACATCAAGGGACTCATGATTACCTTTGTCTTCATCCTTGAATTTGTTTTTCCAAAGTAGATACTTGGGAGTACATTTGTCACTTATCATTGAATAGTTCCAACATTATACTCCATCTCCTAATTGAATCTAATTCCAAGAACTAATGCAAATTGTTTAGCTCTTTGATAAGTATCCTTGGAAAGAGCTTTAGGTTTTTCCATTCATTTTCAATGTTTTGCAAGGCACATGCATCATGGAAAGCTTATAAATGATGTTGCAGTCAACATTGTAGTGTCCCTCAAATTTAGAAATGTTATTCATGTCAAATCATTTATTTTAACTATCCCTCTGATGCTTAGTATGGATGTAAACTACCTCTCTTATGTTGATCATGCTTTGGGTGGAAAGCAATGATTCATCATAATCATCATGATCCTCATAATTTTTATCATGATGATGTCTCCTTAGGTGTTGCCTATTATGCTTTTATTCATTTATGTACTTATCTTCTTGGTCTTATCTACTTTCTCTTTAACCATATCTCTATGATGGTTCCATCTATCATCTCCACCTTGTCTGCGATCATTTCCCCTCATATCTTGGTCATGCACACCCTTATCAAAGCTTGACAATAACAATGCAAAACTAGGAGATTTATACCAACTTGCTCTCCTTCACTAAACCCTTGGTTGTTCTCTTGATTATCTACTAGAATACCTTTGCTTTAAGATCCTTTTTGTACTGGGTCTTATTCTCCCCTTATTTTGGTTGCTTACCAAGACTAAACATAGCCATTGATAGTTCCTATCATCTCCATTAAGGGGTGGAGGATTTTAGCATTGATATCAGTTAGACTAGTAATATGTATTTTCCTTCTCTGAGTGTGATGTCAAGTGAATAGTAACCCTCTTTCCTTTAGATGCTTGATGAGCTAGGCAAAATTCGATGCTGGATACCTTTAATCTTTATCTTCATTTCTTTTATTGTAGAAATTGTCACCTCATCTATGATTGACCTGCAAGTCATATCCAATGGAGGAATGATTTAAAGTCAAAAGATCATCAAGACATAAAACCAACAATTAGATCTAGATTCAATTGAGAACACCACACTTATGGCTATCACCCATAAGTAAAATCAATAATATTCACCTTAACTTTTAACATTAAGTTCAATGATGAATATAATCAGTTAAACCAAATTAAATTTAAATAAAATTACAAGAAATAAGGAAGATTACAAAGGAGACGTCACCTAATTTGTGACCCTCCTCTGCAGTGTAACAACTTCACAATCTTAAAACATTGTTGGTTGTTAATTGTCACAAAGCATCTACACTCTTCCTTCACAATTTTGTGCACAAACAAAAATTCTAATCTGGCGTGGTCCTCTCAATAGTATCCTCTCTCTATTTCTTCTTATCTCTCTCTCTCTCTCTCTCTCTCTCTCTCTCTCCCCCTTGTTGCATCTGGCCAGGAAATTTAGAAGGACAAGTTTGACACATGAGGAGCCACCACTCGTGTGTAATGGCCACTGTAACATCCACTACCACTATTTGCACAGGTAACGTTCACTATAACGTCCACCACCACAATCCACACAAGTAACATTCACTATAACATCCACTAGCACCATCCATGCAAGTAACATTTACTATAATGTCCACCACAAAAAAATGGCAATCTCCATCAAGGTAACATGCAAGCAATAGTTGCAGTTGCATAGTCAAAGAACGCAGTTGATGGAGTGGCACACCCACATTACAACACCAACTTCCAAGTTGCAACTTCGTTATTGCCATAAATCCTCAACGTGCATTCCTGTTATTGCTACAAAAACAAAACCAAAAACCATAACACCAATATAGATCAAGGAATTAGATTCTTCAACTACCACCACATGGTTGCTTAGCAACAAAACCTGCACCTCTAGTTCAAGTCTTTAGTACATAAAAACTAATAAACTAATAATAATCTAATAATAATAAACTAATACTCATCACTATAATAAAGTAAAATAAATTAAAATAACTAAAACAAACATTAATTAAACACTAATTAAATAATTAACAATATGTAATTAAGATTTAAAAACTACCAATTTTGGGGTTTAACAATGCCTCATGGCATGTCTTCGTATAAATGATCCTTTTGATGTTAGGCTTTGATGGGCTAATATGGCTTGAACATTTTATTAATAACTTTGTAGTCTTGGGTTGGTACTTTAAGCTCCACTCTCATCAAGGCTACCATGAGCATTAATGGTACTAAACTATCAAGTGTTAACATAGTGTTGTCTTCTAGGTTTCTCCATTGTAGTTATTCATCTTGGTAAAGAATAAAGTATAATCGAGATAGCATGGGTTTGGATGTTGATAAATCACCTTTAATTGTTCTATCACATCTTTTTGTTAAATCATCTATAGGTAGAGAATTTGCCTGTAAGAAGAAGACATTTTACAATTACTTAGTGTGCCTTTGAATAAAATGTTATTGCTTTTAGATAATAATTTGTTTTAGGTCCTAAAAACAATCATGGACTAATTCTAACTTTTTAATTCACTAGCATTGGTCCTTGGAAATGGCACCAATGATGAGTGACAAGAGTCCCCTACACCCAATCATACATATTACAAGCATTCACATGATCTAGTTGAATTATGTGGACTAAGACTAATTTGGATGACTTGGATAGTTAAATGCTAAACCATTGGTCTCTATCTTCCCAATCACCTGTGTGGCCTCAAGTTGTATAGTTAAGTGTGATTAAGACACATGATTAGAACATTATTATTTAGTGAAAATATGTAATATATTAAAATACTAATCTAATTAATCTATGTGCAAGGAAATAAATCTAAATTGTAATACGTTTATGCTTGAAGTTTTCACTACTAGAATTACCAAATGCTAATATGTTTATGCTTGAAGTCGACCGTACTAATGCGAATTACTTAAATACAAGGAAGTGAAATATTTAACTAAGTGCATGAAAAGAAAAAGAATAGTTAAATGTAAATTGCAAGGTAAAGGATTAAAACACTAAGCCAAGTATTGCAATGAATAAAATAGATCTCAATTTTCTTTCCTTCATGTAAGTGTATCTAGGTACAATAAGTACTCAAATAAAATTTTGGCTAATTTATTCAATCCATGCTATTGACACTCAATGGGAAATTCTAACTTTTACAAAATAATTTTGCAAGAGTGTAACTAAGGAAATGATCGAATGCTGTTGTAAATGCGGTGGGTATGCACACTTATATAGACATTTATTGCACTTGTGTCAATGTTAATATGTTCATGAAGCAAGGGCTACATCAACGTTGATGTTCATCAACATGTATTTTTTTCATACTACATTTGAGATTCTTGTTAGAGAAGAGGTTACTAGTTTGAGTCACACTTGAGGCATTATTATATTCCTCAAAAATTCTTTAAAATTATCATGTTGGCTATATGTCTTAGAATGTACTTATCTTCATGCTTTTAGGCTCCAACACTTTCCACTATTACATGTAAAATTCAACCTATAATTAAAAGATGAGTGAATGTATTTTTCATATTGCATATGCCATTTAACCGATAATTAAAAGAATGCATGAATGAGTCCTTTCTTTCTTGTCATTTGACCCCTTAGTTATTTTACATAGATATTTTTATAACCTTTTCATATGTCATGAAATGAGATATCAACGTTTACTAACATAGAATGTTATTTATGGCTACATTGGATGTGGCCTCTCCTCTTGAGAGATCTCCTCAAAAGCAATCAATAGGAAATATAATGACATTAAAGTAAATAAAAGATTTTTGGATTATGCATTTTGTTCATGGTTTGATAGATGATATTCTTTTAAGTAGTCATATGAACATGAATGTTGTATGTTGCACTTAATGAATATCATAAATTCACGAGGGCATCGCTAAAATACCATCATTGATGTTCTGGCAATTAGGGGGGTGGTGTCAAACCTTGAAAAGAAGTTTTATTAATATTAAAAGAGTATCAAGTACACTTTGCAAAGTAGCTTTGATGAGATGGTCATGGTAACATTCTGTACACTTTGCAAAGTATACGATAATGAGGTGTCATGTTAGTTTAGTGGTAAGGGTTTTGGCTTAGTATCTCTAAATTGGAGGTTCAATTTTATTAGGTAGTACTAAGTTATAAATGTCTATATATTTTTAGGGTGTACCTATGTTTCACTTACTTTAGGTTCCAATACATTCCTTATTTTTACAAAGTATAAAGCAATAAGGATAATGGATAAGTGACTTTTTAACTACTTATATAGGCCACATTTTTGTATTGCATTATCAACAACTTTACTACCAAGCTAATTTTCAGCCAACTCTACATGTTGAGGTTAATTTTGTATAAATTATTTTTATAGATTTTACCAACCTTTACATTATTTTCAGCTATGGTTATTGTATTTAAAATAACAAAAATATTTAAGGTAGGAATAAAAAGTTGTGATAAAGTAGCAACCTTCTTGAAAAATATAGATTCACCTAAAAAGAAGATTTACTATTTTCATCATTACTATATTACTTGAAACAAACTATGTTGAAAACCTTTATCTTTAGCTCTAGGCTATTTATTAACATTATTTATGATCTTTAAGAGGTGGCTAACATGGTTCTTTAACAAGCATTTGTAGGCAAGAGGTTTCTAGTTCAAGTCAAACTTGAGACATCATTATATTCCTTTATAATTTTTCTAATATATCACGTTGGCTATAAATGTTGGGGTGTACTTATAGTTAAATTATTTCAAAACCAAACACCCGCATAGGTTGTTTATCAACATTATTTATGGCTTTAGCTAGTTCAGACATTAGAGGAAGATTTAGAGTGACTTCTATTTCAAATAAGTTACAAGAATGACATCTTAAATGGTTTGGGTATGTGCAAAGAAGATTAGATCGCGAGCCTATAAAACAAAGTTGCTACATCACTATTCCAAGAAAGCTATCGAAAGGAAAACCAAAAAAAACAAAAATAAAAAAATTGGAAAAAATGATTTAAGATGATATGAGGAAATTGTAAATAAACAAAGATCTAGCTCTTGATGGAGATGAATGACAAAAAAGAACTCATTTAGCCAACCCCATTTTGTTGGGACAAGGCTAGGATGACGACGACAATAACAATTTATAATATGTATTATAATTTGACAAAGATTATCTTTTTCTTTTTATAAAAAATGAAATCTCAAGCTGAATTCTTTCAACCAAGCAACAAGATTTCTAAATTGAATCTTTCATGATATTTGAATAAAGGCATAGTACTTTTACATTATACAAGTTCATCAAATTTTGAGTTTTCTTATCATTGTTGTCTTGGTACCTTTATTCCATCTATGAAAAGCTAAGTATTAAGGTAAGTAAAGAAATTGATGGTGATTTACTATGGCTGGTTGTATAGGTAACAATCCAATCATAAACACATATGCACATATGTTATAAAGTTCTAATTGAACTATATTACAATTCTTACTGGTTCTAGTACCCCTTAAACACATATACATATATATATTTAAATATGAGGTGTTAAGCTAATGGTAAAACTTTTAATTTAAAAGCTCCTAAAAATACAATAAATAGTGCTACCCTTAGTAAGGAATAGGAAAGGAAAACTATTTTTAAAAAGCTTATTACTTAAAAGAAAATGGACGTCCCACGAGACCTTTAAAAAACATTTTAATTTCTCAGGCACAAGCACCGTATCATGTAATCATAAACTAAAAATGTTCGAAAAAGTGAAACAAAAATCGTTATTAACAATGGCATATTCGTCGGAAAAGTTGCAAGCTGATGAGCACTGGTAAATTAACCTGAGAGGAAAACAAGAAAATTGAAGCTTCCTGGAATATAAACTCGAATTAGGTGAAGGAGAAAATTTAGACTTTGAAGCAGAAACATTCAAGTTTAAGGTATAAAAATTTGAAAAGCGGAGCTGCCTGATGAACAATTTAAGTTCAAGACTTTCAATGTAATCTTAAGGTTAAGCATCAACTGGAATTGAACCCAACCATTTTTAAAATTTACATGTAACCAAATTCGGGAACAATTTTTTCCTTCCTTTGGGCAGGTGGGGAACGTGAAACGGAAGGGAAGGGAGCAGCAAAGTTGTCTAACTAAAAATGTTAAAAAATTCCGAATACATAATATGGTTATTGCTCAAGAGGGTTAACATTCCATGGTTTTGAAAATGACTTTTCAAAAATTTATCCCAGTAAAATTATTTTTATTAAAGTATGTTACTCATCCAATCCTTACAATGTAATTGTTTTTATTGCAAAGCTTTATGTTTTCCATTGCAATTATCTTGTTTTCTTCTATGTAAACTCTTACCATGAGACTCATCTCCTGCCTGCTAAATATTTCTTGGTTGAATTGAATTTGCTGGTTATGAAGCAAGTTTACTCAACTTTAATTCCATTTCACTCTTCAATGATTTAATTTTGCTTGAAATACAAGTCATTCTCTTTTTATTAGATAATTTCTCAAGAATTAAAATTTTTTTAAGGCCAAAAAAGTTTAGAACTCTTAAAGGAACAAAGAGTTAAATTCACCGGATGTTAAAAAACCTTTTTTACTTTTGCAATTTTAAATAAATATGTATTTGAAAATTAAAAATTAAATTTTAATTACGTTTTAAACCAAGTTGGCATTAGGTAAAAATGTAAGCGAATTAAACACTTAATGAAATTGCGATGAAAAGTAGCGAATACAGTAAGGGATAATTTCCGACCGTCTCCTTTTAAATTACCACAATCGGTACGTTTTATTATACGAGAAAAAACAAACCACATAAATTAGCCCTGGTACTGGTCTGCCACATATTTTGTATCAATTCCCTTCGATCCATAAAATCCAAAGTCGGGAAAAGGCTTATCCAAGCAAACGCCTACTACGAAGATCTGCTCCGCACAGAAGAACAGAAAATTTTTAAAAAGGAGTCCATACACATACCTGCCTGGTCTAGTCGCTTTCGGTGACGTGGACAGCAAGAGTGGACACTCATCAGATCATCCGATCGGATCATCGCCGACGCGGTGATTCATTGTTTGTAAAATCCGACGGTATCTATATATACATGATCCATTTACATCCTCAGAATTTTATTTTTCTGATTGTCTGCAGAAACATCCACTCTCGATTTTGGCCGCACAAATGCTAAAATTTTCAGACATCAATCAGGCATGAGCCGACGCTGAACTTGAAAGCTATCGTTATCGAATTTCTTGTTTATTCGCATCGTCTGTCATCGCCGGCCTCACAAACCAGTCTGATCAGGTTTTGGTTGGACGCGTTAGGGTTACTTGCATGCATTTAAGGGTTTGCAGAAGCGACTCATGGCCACGATTGGCGCGAGTTCGGCCCCGGGACTCATGGAATCCGAAGTTTTCCCGCGATGTATCGGTGTTGCAAAGGGAAGTGCCGGCCTGGTGAGACCGTTTTGCGTAAGAAGGGTCTACGGAGCGCGAAGAAGGGCTGCTTGCAGGCGTTTAGTTGCGCGATGCTCCGATAATTCGTTGGCGAGTCCCGGTTCTAATGAAGACCAGTGGCAATGGAGTTTGCAATCCAAGGTCCGGAGCTGTGCCGGCACGATTGGTGATGCTATCCGTGGGCTGCTTGGAAGATTTCAGAGCAAAGGCAGAGAAGATGAGGATCAGAATGAGTTCGATAGGCAATGGCAACGATGGATGGAGTATTTTGAGCTCGTTGGCAGAGACGAGAAAATGATATCTGCTTTGAAGGTGAGAGGCCAATGGCCCTGATGTTTATATGCTTAGAATCTTTACATTTTGTTTTGCATTTTTGAAGTTGGATGGAGTTCTTAGATGTTATCAGACTTATGGTGTAGCGTTGTGCGTTCTTTTGAATTCATCGAGTAGAAAAAAAAGGAATTTGCGTCGATTACAGGAGGTAAAAACAAAAATACAAAAAGAAATCAGAGCATTTTGTTAGCGCTCGCAGTAAAGAGCTTTCAGCTTGAGTGACTCATAATCACAGACTGATGCATAGAAGACAACAGCGGTGGAAATACCAGGTAGTGAATAGCACGGTTGAAAGTAGAAACGAAAAGAAAATGTAATTTCAGAATTTTATGCAGGAGGAAACCAATAATTTCAGAAGAGCAAATAGGTCAGCATAAATTTTGTGTCGAAATTCTGATTACATCCCAAGAGCAAGGCGATGACTTTTATTGTTGAAAGCAAGTAAAAGCTATTGCTCACTTATAATGCAGAAGATCTAGGTAGAAGTTAACTGTGATTCTATGTATGAAAGGTGGAATATAAAATATAATACAGAGAAGAAAGGAAGACAACATATGCCAAATGTTTCCTGGCAAACACCACTTGGAAGAATGTTTAATAAATGCTTGAATCATAAGGATCAGAAGCCGATAACTTTATTATTAAATGCAAATAAAAATTTCCAGCGTACAGTTTCCAGCAAAGGGGACCACTTCTCACATCTCGCACATATTATTAGCAAACATTATGTGGTTTGAATGGATGAAGGGTTATGGAGAACCATAAAAAACAGTAAAGCATTTTGCACATGACCGCACTTATATTTAAAACATGTAATGCCGAATTTTTCTTTAAAACATCTCGCGGGGTTGGAACATGGAATAATAAAAGGACACTCAAAGGAGGTTTGGCTTTACCTGTTTCATGGCTTTAGAAGGAATTTCTTTTCTGGGTGTAGCGCCTGCGTGTTCATTTCATCATTCAGTGATTTGGAAAGTTTAGTTGGGCATTATTTTTTAACATGAACACGACCTGCTATTATGGAGAAAGTAACTGCGAAAGCCTTTCGAAATTAGTTCAATAGAAATTGCAGGACCTTCGGTTTCACTGTTGTTTTGTGTTGTCAAATAAAACTGCATTTAGTATAAGATTTAGTATTGGAGTCTTGTTTTATGTTATAATATCTAGAAACTATTGTACCATTAGTGAACTTTCTGTTATTTGTTCATTGTATTCTCAGTGGATGAATTGCACTTCACATCTCTGTATTCTACAATGAATTTTATAATAGATTCGTCTAGCGGATGCTGTAAAATTAGAGGATTATGCAGAGGCTGCAAGGTTGAAACTGCTTATTGCGGATAAAATTGTTAATGACACTGCTGGGAAAGTCATGAATCAGATGGCGGTATGAATTTTTTTTTATTAGTGATGTATTTTTACATTTGATTGAGCAAATAAATATTTTGGTGTTACATTTTGTGACATGGGAAAACATAGGAAGCAATTAAGGAAGAACGCTATCGAGATGCTATTTTGTTTAGAGATGAGACTGCAGCAGGACTGGTAAACATTGCTCTCTATCTGTCTCTCTCTCTCTGAATGGTGATTATTTTGATATATATATATATAATAGATGTGAGGAATCATTTAAATATATTTTGTTTTATCAAAATGTTATGATCTCAAATAAAGATCTAGCTCTTCATAGAGGTGAATGGTGAAAAAGAACTCATGTAGCTGACCCTATTTTGTTGGGACAAAGCTAGGATGATGATGATGAAAATGTTATGATCTAGTTCATAATTATTAGTTTGTTTAATTATGTTTTCATGTTATTTTTTAATGCTTATATGTTCAGGCTATAGCATGAGGTTGACAGCTGACCACAAAAAATCATCATCAAATTGTTCACCTACCTTAATGGTCAGGCCATATTGATGGGATAAAGGCACTATGATGATGATGATATCGTTTTTAAGAAGCATTGAGGCAATGTTTGAAATCCATGTTTGATGAAGCTTAAGAAAAATCTTTACTTAATTTTTTATCTATATTTAGTATCTGTGTCTTTTTATTGGCATTTGTATAGAGATGGTTATTAAGCCGGTGAGAAATACTTCGTGTAGCTCAAGCACAGCCTTGTGGCTGTCATTTGAGTATTGCAAGGTTGTTTTGGAAACTTTTGCAAATGAAAATGATTTTATATCATACTTATTCATTAGAGTTATTTATGGGACATATTATACAAGGGTTTAAAATAAAGAAAGTTCCCATAATTCAAGCGGAAACAAACTAATAGGATCTGGTTTTAATTCACTCTAAAATTGTCATATTTTGGAAAGAGATACAATCATTATTGTTTTGAATTTCCTGAACTTTGTTCTTTTTTTTCTTCGTTTAAAATTTCTGTGAGTTTTACAGAAAGGAAATCTTGTTATCTGCAGTGGCTGGGTCATGTTATAGAAAATTAGTACACATTTATATAATGTACACCAAATACAAAGTGTTGATGAATATGGGCAGCCATGAACCATAGCACAAACTCACACAATGAAGACTCAACTTGATGTTCTAGTTGTAGCATAGTAGGAAGAGCGTAATGCACTTACTAAAGAGTTTCCCCTGATGAAGCCTCTACAAATTTCAACCTGTTCTTTGTAGGTTACATAAAAATTCAGTTGCAGACATTCAAGGGGTAACTCTTACCATTCAGAAATAACTTGCAATTGCTGGTTGGCCAATGTTCATACTACAGTAATAACTTGCAACCAACAGATGTCTTTCCACACCCAGGGCGTGGACCAACCACAGCTTGCGCCAGCCTGCATGCGAGCCTTGGTATCAGCAGCTCAAGGGGTCATGACACCATTCCAGTATTGAAACTTTGACAAATTCAGCACCTTGATAAGTGGTGCAAGTTTGTGGCATGGGGTAGATTTAAATATAATATTTTTTAATTTAAATGCTTTTTAAGAATAGGATTTCAAAGAGGTGCATTGAAGCATGTTTTTTTTTTCTTTTTATGACAATTTATTTTCTTTGTGACTGTTGATAGATTTTGTCTTTATTAAGCCTTATTACAAGTGTCTAAGTTATAAAAACTGCTTTCTTAAGGAAGTTGCTAAGTTATAAATTCAGTATTCAATGCAACAAATACTCATTCTGCAGCTACCTATGCACGGTCTTGGGGTATTCCTGGTAATGACATTAACGGATTACCGAATTTTCACAACAGATTTTAGTTTCATGGTAGGATTTTTGATTTTCTAGAACATTTTATCATCTATACCTAATCTCCTGAACAGTAACATGCAAGATAATTGCATGCACTAAGCAATGGGTAATTTTTTGTATGTTTGCTTGGTTGTGAAATGTTTCTTCTTAACAAAATAGTTCAATTTTTGTTCGTCTTAGAGCTGAACGAATATTTTATTTTCAATTATCTTTCGTAGGTTGGATGGTGGGCTGGCTTTGCTGAGAACACAGACGATCCATATGGTAAAATTATTCATATAACTCCTCGGCATGGTAGATTTGTGGCAACAAGTTACAATGCGAGGTAATAAATTTGGATTCACGAGTAAATACTTTTACAGTTTACCATATTTTTTTAGTCCATTTTGTTGTGACCAGAGAGGCACTGAAGCTATTCTTTATGAAAAACAGGCAGCTTGCTGCAGGATCACCAGGTATACCTCTTTTTGAGATTTTCATAACAGAAGATAGCAATGACAGTTTTAAACAACAGGTAACTGTTATGAATGAGCTGAAATTCTATATAGTGGTAATTTCAAGTTAACCCAGTTATCTCACCGGTAGTTCTTTAATCGCAGGCAGTGTATCTGCAACCAAATGTACAATGTGAACATGACTATTTACCTGGATCACCTAAAGCATCAAAAGTGGTGGAAGCGGACAGAGAGAAGATCGATGATCCTGATTTGGAAGATGATGGTTTGAAGTATGTTCTGAGATTTCTCAGGAGGAGGATGCCTGGCCTAAATTTCAAGGTTTCAAGAACTGCAACTCAAGGTCAAAGCAACAAAGACTTACTATCAGGAGTTCTTGAGCAATTCATACAGGATGTTATTGAACAGAGAGAAGAAGAGAGCTATTTTAGTGAAGGTAAAGTTAGACGAGATTTCCAATATGATAAATTGATTCCTGAAGGAAACATGGATTTTATACAACATATTGAAGTTGCCGCTGCAAAAGTTGCCATTGGTAGTTTGATACAACGGATTGCAGAAGATGCACCTCTTAGTTATCCCCTACGCATCCCAGCTAAACTTGAGAGGAAAGTTCATGACACCTTTTGCTTTCAGATTCGTGATGCCAAATACCTGCACACAGGTAGTACAAGAAAACTCACATCATCATGGAGAATTGCAGCCACTGCAAGTGATGACTATGAAAATTCTAAATCTTCAAAAGGACGTCTGAATACAGGCGGTGTATCTATGAAGGTGAGTCATTGCATTGTCCTCTTTTATTTATGTGAAAAAACGCAATGTGTTATTTTTATCATTGTTTTAAAATTGAACTGCTTTGGAACCTTTCTTTAGTGTTTCTCTATGAAATATTGAAATGTCTTTAAAATAGCATAGTTTACTATCAGCTTAAAAGCTTTACTTCATATGGGCTAGCAAGGAAGAACTGTCGACTGTATGACCTCCAGGCATATAGCAAAGCAGAATTACTGTACGTCCCCCAGCCATTTGGCCAGTTGATTTTAGCATAGGTATACCAACACCTTAGTTGCTTACAAACTTACTTGTTCACAAACCAATGAGTTGCTAATTGAGTGGCCACATCATTTGCTTACTGGTAAAAGTAAAGATTGTGACTTCCATCCTTGTGGTCCTAGATTCAGTCACAACAGTACAGGTTATATCACAACAGCTTATACTGAGATTGGTCTTCACATGGACATCAGACAAATACTTAAGTTTTATTATTTGGTTTTACTCAATTCTGTTGGTCAGCTTGTACATTCCAATATTGTTTAGGTAATGAATCAGCAATTGCCTAGGAAATGCTTTGTAGCAATCAATATACCTTCACTGGAATCTCTAAAATATAATTTTATGGATGTTCTGAGAACAACAAATAACATGATCAAGTCAAGACGTGCAGCCACTTATTTAATCACTAGCATGTTTGCATGTATTTGTTGTCAGAATATATCAAATAGTTAAATTGAATAACCACTAGTTTAGCTATATATTTAAAATATATATCTATAATTTGGCTGAGATACTTTTTTCCTTTTCAAAAAATCAAATCATACGATTGTGGCTAAACTTTTTTTGTATAATATAGGATGAAAAATTTGGGCAATAGTATTTAGCATTACATTATCAGCCCCTGTAGAGGGTTGTGCACCTCTAATGCGTTATGGATGAAAATGTATACTTTAGCATTACATGATACAGCCCCCTGGAACGTTATGGACAAATTATATATTATTTACCATTGCCAAAGTACGATTGGTATTTGGCCACTTGGCCAGATGAATGACCTTCAGTTTATTGTCTGTTAAGAACAAGTAACCTGTTGCATTTCCTAGTCCACAAACATACAGTTTGTTCTTGGAAGTAACATCAATCTGAATCTTTTCTGTATATGATGTGACTCAATTTATCTTTTATACATGTTTAACTAGGTAAAACATTTTGTTAAGAAAGCTACATTTTCCTTGAATAGTTGTTTTCTTCAAACATCTGTCATGCTCGTCTATCTTAATTATTAACCGTATAATTTGCTCCTTAGTTTTTTCGGTTTTTGTTTTTTTGGCTGTTTTATGAATTCGTTTTTGTCTTGTCGGCTGCTTATGATTGATATTCTACTTATCTAGTTGACGAAATTTTTAGGTCAGGCATTATTCAAGATTTGACTAGTAGCGTAAGGTTTTTAGCAATTGGAGTGGTTTAAATTTTGAGTTGAGCTTTTTTGTTGCCATTTTTGTCAAAGTACACTTGCGAATCCAGGTGGCTCTGCACTGTAGTCCACATGAGAAGAGACGACGAACACTGACGCGGATATTTATGGTTAATTTTTTTAATATCGTTTTGTCGTTAAATTTTGATGATTGTTTTGTGTTTGTCTAATACCTGCTTAGACAACGAAGAAAAACATAATTATTTATTTCTGAATAATCCTAAGTGTTTCAGGCCTTAGAGGATTTGGGAGAAATAATTACACTGGCAGTTAGTGAGGCACAAAAAAGGCGCAACCTATTAGGGAGTACAGTTTTTCACCATATCAATCTAGAGAGAGCAAATGATGATCCATTCAGTGGTAAATTGATAGGATTAAAAGAGCGACATTGTTTATTATAATTAATCAAGCAGGATAATATGTTACTGTGATAGTTTGCTGGCATTTCAAAATTCAATGAATGTAAAAGAACAGAATTGTGTTTAATTGATGCTTCATTCTGGGATTATAGGTTTGTATGCTAATGCCTTCGGTCCGTATCCGTCGGAAGTAGTTCAACTACATCGTAAGTTTGGTCAATGGAAGGAGAGTGAAGATTCAATTTTTGTAAAAGATTCTAAGCTAGAATTTTATGAATATGTGGAAGCTGTGAAATTGACTGGTGATGGGAATGTACTTGCTGGTCAGGTAAAGCATGTTAGATGTTTCTCTATTTTCACTTTGTTGCTTCTTTTAAATGCATTAACCTTGCTTCATTGTTTTTCCCAGGTTATTTTTCGAGCAAGGATTGGTAAGGAGAACCAATTGCCATGTAATGATATTTTCCCAGATGAGCTTGGAGTGGTAATATGAATTTCTGTAACTACGATAATATATGTTACGATTTACTCCATGTATAGGTGCCTAATTTTAGTATGGCATTCAGATTGCAAGGTATACAGGCCAGGAACGAGTGCCAGTTTCAGGGTTCCGAAAATCAAAATGGATTGATGCCGAGTTGCTGCTTCTTGATAACAAGGTAAGCCTATAATTTCTGAGCAGTAGGCCTGAAAAATACACAAAGTAGTACACTCGTTTACTAATGCTTTGTTCATGTCAGGGTATTGGTCATGCAGGGCCGCACCTTGGATTTCTTTCTTCTCATCACCTCATTCCTGTATTGTTCAACAGATTGAAACTTCCCCAGTAATTTGGGAATGCATAATTTACTAAAGATTTCATACTGGCATGTACAACCAAGCGGTTTTACTTGATGAATGCATTTTTTGAGCATCGTCATTGTCAGTTGTGCAAATTAACAAGAATAAGAAAGCTTTCACATACGGCTACGGAAAAAATTGTTCATACTTTTGAGAATCATGGAACAATCATGTTCAACTCGCATGCTGGCTTATTGGTTAGACATTCACAAACTTCCTATTAAGGTGCAGAACAAAATGCAGCGGTAAGAAATGGTATGCATTTTGTGAAGTAAAAACACAAGCATGAAAGTTGGGTCTTGTATAAATACTAAGAGGTCTAATGCTGATCGAAATTTCCAGTTGGAATTTCATTTCATAGAATCTCTGATGTTTGAGATACTCCACAAATTTAAGGTTTGTTCATTGGGTGTCCTGCTATGTTGTTGCTTGATATCTTGGCTTTTGTTGATGTACTATGCATTGCATCTCATTTTTAAAATTCAAGCGTGCTGTAGATATTTATCTCCAGATTTTAGTTAAGTTCGAATCAAAATCCATATGAATGTAGCAGCTCGTGTGAGAACAAAGTTTGAATTTGGACCCTTGTCAAAACAAGATAACAGCGCATTCAAGTTTAAAAAGTGAAAATGGGATTTCCCGGTTCTTTTGAAGACATTGAAGTGGACTTCGTAAATTGTCGCCCAAGGTTACAGTTCCTCACTTGTATTTCAACGAAATCTACTTGCATTGAAAAGATTGTAAGGCTTCTTAAGGCCCTTTGGGGAAAACTCTGACAACCGCATTGCATTTCAAGGTTCTTTTACAACTCTTTGCATTTCCGCTTCAGATGACTGTTTGACAAGTCTCATAGATTCTGTGAATAATTTTGAATGAATTTTGGAATCTGGCCAAAAAGATCGTTTCAAAACCACAGCAATCAGTTATAAGTGTGGCTAATCTATTTAAAAGCATATAGCAGGAACCTGTCAGTAAGTCTTTAGTCGAATGTTTTATTTTTTTGGTTTAAGGGAGATAAAAAGTTTTAACATTTCCATTTAAAACCCCTTTTCGAAAAACGGAAGGGAATGCGGTGCACAGCTATATCATTTTTTTGATGTTTTATCACTGTTAAGAAATTTCCTGTCATTCAAGGGACTCTTTATAGCAGAAATGATGGCTCTTTACAAGGATAGCTTTTTAAACGAGTTCTTATGTCCTTAAAAAGACGTGTGGGTAGCTTATTCAATTTCTAAGAAATATTGTCCTGCAGCGAAAAAGGAAACAAGAGGAACATTTTTGTTTTTTAATAATGCATGTATTAGGTTTATCAATCTTTCTTAATGAGAAGTTCGCTATTTTTGACAGGAAACTTGTGCTATGGAAATAACGGAATCACTATCTTTAAAAAGCAGTTGTACAAAATTTGGTTAGTGTAGTTTCTACGGTGTCTTATGGAGTTAGTAACAGTATATCTTAAAAGATTTTGAGGTTGGTAAAGTTTAGTTGTGGTAAGTGGTTAAGTTTTCCCATTTACTTTGAGCAAAGTAGTTCAAGACGCCGAAGAGATAATCGTCCTGTGTATTTATTGATGGTTGGATTTTAGTTCTTTAATTATGTTTCCATAGATTGTCTAAGCATTTGTGTATTCATTGATGGTTGGAATTTGGTTTTTAATTTATGTATTCATTTGATTTTCTTCTTTACATGTTGAACGCTTCACTTTAGCAATGCTTTATCTTGGGATCTTTTACTCAATAGGCATAGATATATTTTTAAAATAATAATAATAATAAAGTATGACATTGAAATTTTTTTTAATTTAAATAGTGGGTTATGAAGGTAGAAATATTATTTAACTTAGCAAACCCTATGAAAGATAGCTTTAATGTACATTTTTGCCTTCTTTCTTTTATTTTGTTTCTATTGTTTAATTATGTTTAGTTTAATATATAAAGGAAAAAGTTTCAGTTATTTTAAAATTTTAAATAAAACATAAAGGTAATTGAAGTGTGATTTTGAGTTTTGAGTTACACATTTTCAAATTTTATTAACATTAAAATGTTATTAACATTTTTATGATAGGTGAATAGATAAGTCCACTCTAAGATTTAGAGAAGTTTATAACTCGGTGAATAGATAAGTCCACTCTAAGATTTAGAGAAGTTTATAACTCGGTGAATAGATAAGTCCACTCTAAGATTTAGAGAAGTTTATAACTCGTGAATAGACATCACCCCTAAGTCCACTCTAAGATTTAGAGAAGTTTAGAGAAGTTTATAACTCGGTGAATAGACATCACCCCTTGATTCTTGGCAGAAAGAATCAAATCTATGATGTAAGGTCATAAAAACCTTAATTGGCAGAAAGAATCAAATCTATGATGTAAGGTCATAAAAACCTTAAAATTTAGGTAGAATCAAATCTATGATGTAAGTAAGGTCATAAAAACCTTAAAATTTAAATTGATGCAGGCGATCAACAACAACATTGCTGTGGTGTGAAGGAATTTTATTTTGCTTTCCCTATTTCTATATGTTTTTCTTGCGCGCTCAAGGGCATTTGCATTTGCTGGCGTAGCATTAATTTGATTTTAACTTTTGTACATGTTTTTACGTCATTTTAACTGTAGGAATCTTTAATCATCTAACGATGCAAAAGCATTGCATTTATCACCATCCTGTGCAGTGACGATTAATGCAGCAAGCTGAAATCAACTTTTTCTTTCCCTGAAATGATCACATCACCTTTTTTGATTAACCACATTCATAGCGTATATTCCTTTCCTTCGTCGTTACACATGCCCCTGCCATCAACTTTTCAGTGTGCCTTCGCCATCATCTTGTGCAATACAGGATCCTCCTTGGTCAAAATTCAGCCTCAAATCCAAAAATTCCACGACTCAACTAAGTTCAGCAAAGGCTACTTTGAGCGTTTGAATGCCGCTAAATTTGACACTTTTTTGAGACTTACGCTCTCCAGCGAAGGACTAGCATGACTTGAAAATGAAGAAAGGAAGCACAGGTACGTCTCGTAAGCCATATCCAAAATGTCCTGTTCTCAGAGCGTTCAGCGTGAGAACAGGGACATGCCAGTGCCAAAATTTCAACGCAGGGGGCCCGCGCTCAGCACAAATTGTCGCCTGCTGCAGCGACAGGAATCCGATAAGCAGATGACAGAAGCAGCCATTCAGGGGAGGTAAAATACTTCACGCCTGGATTTAGTAAATTGCAGCAGGAGAACGCATTCTATGAATCGAAGCCATGAGGTGTCACAGAAACTCCGTCGTGGAAATCTTCCGTTGCGATTTTGTCAAGCGGTCGCGATATTTTCTCCGTTCCGAGCGACGGAATCTCCGGCCGCCGGAGGGAGCGGTGAGGACACGGTTTTCTGGCACCGTAAGGAAACGGGGAGCGCGACACATGTACCGACATCGGTCGCTGGATCGATTCCTGACGAAAGCAAAAACGGCGTTTATTCTTATTTACGTTTTCATGCTGTCTGCGTGTTTTTGTTTGTTCTCTGTAGGTCCGTGCTCTGCCCCTTTGCCTTCCGTCACTTGCCAGCAATAATCGCGTTGTGCTATTCTATTCGGAACGGATACTGTGCTTCGAAGTCGAGAGGACGCGGCTTGAGCTGAATTGTGTTGCGTCGTTTTGTGGAATTTTCGAGAAAGAAGGAAGATGCTGGAGTGATGAGCTTGCAGCGGTTTTGTTTGGGTTTTGGCTCTGGCTTTTGTGTTTACTTTCGTGAGATGTAAAAGCTGCTCGCACGCAGAGGCAAAGCAGCGTGCGACTTTTGGCAGGGGCTTTTGCAGCACCTGCGGAAGCTTTCTTTCTTTCTTTCTTTCTTGTTTTTGCAGGGCCGGGGCTGGAGCCTGCAGGTATTTAAGAATTGAGTGTTTTGTTGTTTTTTTCTTAACGCTGGAATGTCCAGGCACTGGATTTTGTGTCCGGTGAATCGTGTGATTATTGCATGATCCTCTGATTTTTTTTGTCCCTAAACGCAGCCTGGCTCGAACACTTTCCTTGGAATGTATCGGCTTCTGTTCTTCTGCTCCTTATTGCAAGGCACCGTATATGGCTGCGCCGTTCAATCTTTGTAAGATGTTCCGTCTTTGAATTTTGAGTTCATGAATCGTTTAATTAATGTTAGCAACTGTTCGTAGTTAAGGCATCAATCTAGGCGAATGATGCGCGAAATTCGAATACGTCGCTTGATGAGTTTTGCTTCGTCTGTGCTCCAGTTTTGCTTCAGTTTCGTTGTAGGTTCTCTTGATAATTACGGAGCCTGAATCGGGATGTCAGTGAGAGAAATACGAGGAATGATTGAAAACGTAGTGAGCAGAAATGTAGTAGGGGAACCGTTTGATGATTGAATTTAATTCTTTTACTTGAAGGAAACGGCTCTCAAGAAGTGTCAAACGTTTCCAAGGAGCGTTGTTTTTCTAAGAGCTATGGTAACTGCTCAATTTTCTTGTCGCTAAAATCCGCTCATATGCATTGTCTTGTTTATATGTTCTTGCTCATATGTTACACATAATGTAAAGGCTGCTGTGATGGTTACCGTGAGAGACACGACCGAATTTCACTACTGACGCATGTTGGGTATCCTAACAATCTTCTGGATTGCCAATTTTATTTTCTTTTCAATGTACCTTCTGCTAATTGTAGATTACATACTATATATGTAATCTTCTGGGAAAGTTATTTCATATAATCTCCGTAGACCACTGAGATTGACAGTTTGTTGGGTCAAAGCTATTATTAGCGGTTTTTAGGTCGTTTCATTAGCCTTTGATTAAATTTTAGCAAGTAAATTTCAAAACGAACTAGTTGCAGGACTGGAGCATTAAATTTTTTGTCGTGTTTACATGCGTTTGTTCTTTTGCATCTACAGGAATTCAACATTTTTAATTCTTTTATTTGTAGGGCAGGTTCTGTAATTTGGGAGGGACCTCAAAATGGCTTGTTAAGCTTCACGAAGTGTAAAGGAAAGAAATTACTTGATCCGCTGCATTAGTTGAGGGCTTTAGCCATGGTGAGCAACGATGATAATGGTTCACTTTGCTGGAGTGGGATTCACCATCTCAGCTCCAGCAAGTCAAGCTGGCTTAAAGAAAACTTGGAAGGTATGTTATCAAGTTCACATGAATGCTGCAATAAGTAAATCTTAGATAAAATACTAACACCTATATATTGAACCAGGTAAAACCTGTATTCTTGAGCTAAACTACATAGGATTTGCATTTTCTTACAGCCTTCCCACCCCTGAATCTGCGTCTTTATCTATTTACAATGTAAGCCATATGAAAGACGCCTTTTGTTATAAAGACGAGCTTAAGCTTATAACCGCTACTATGTTTAGCGTTGTTTGAATATCTTGCCAAGGTCAAAATATCTCTCATTAACTAGAAGTTCCTTCCGTTTACCATTTTCTATGGGAAGAGATTTTTCTAAGCTTGCATGCCTATCAACCCTGCTTCTTGCATTTATTCGAGCCATGTCTTGTGACCTTGATTAGAAATTCTAACGGTTTTAAATGTTGTCAAACAAATTGTTTCTTCTCCAATTTACAACGTCGGAAGCTCTTAAGTTTCCCGTTTAAGATCCAGATTTTAGAAAGAAATTGTTACGCATTTTCAAGAACATGTTAAATTGTTGCTTAATTATAATTTAGAACAGAACAAATTTCCACAGGTAATTTATAGCTTTGCCTGCATGCAGATATGGATTTTAAGAAAAAAGAGGCGCTAAAGCTCGTGGAAGGGCGTGTAGAATACAGGAAGCAACCAGAACTTGTAAATTTGGTTGAAGGTGTGTATGGAGCATATTGTGCTTTAGCAAAACAATGTGATGAGATAGCACTTGAATTAGATCACAGAGACGGCAATGTAAAACATGTCTTCCCACGCCAAATTCAGCATGATATGGATGCTTTGTCTCCCGGTGCTTTACAAGATAAGGAGGCTGCGTTAGGTAAAGTAAGGCAAGAACTGGCACTTGCTACATGTTCCTCGGAAGAAATGAGGAATGAAAATACAGGCCAAAAGTTTTTGGACCGTGCTTGTGCCAAGCGCAAACTGCTAGGATCTTCAGGCATTCTTGATATTCCAAATGGTATCAACCTGCAAGAAGAACTATTCAAAGCTCATGAGGAAATTGAAATGCTGAAGAGAGATTGTATGAGGGGCAGCGACCAGTTTAGGGCGGTTGAAGATCAAATGATAAAATTTCAAGATAGACTTCAAGACACTGAAGCAAGGAATCAGAAACTTATGAAAGATGCGGCTAGTTATGTTGCACGGATTGGTGAACTTGAGAAGCAAATTTCCTTGCTGAAGGAAGAGAATGCTCAACTTTTGGAGAAAGAAGAGACTGTTATGGTTCCATATGAAACTCAAAGTGGGGGTAACACAAGCTTTGAAATTCAACCTTTGCAAATGGGTCCTCCATTGTTAAGGCAGATGCCTCCGGATATGCAGAATGGAGCCTCTCCTGGTCTAATAAACAATGAGAAGACACTTGTCAGTTTTCCAGAGGAAGTTTTCCATTATTATCATGAGAATATTAACCTGAGGATGCAGGCTGCAGCATTATTTCAGCAATTGGAAAGAGCGAATGAAGAATTTCATAAGCTTCACCAAGCTTTCTTGGCATCCCAGGCAGAAAAGGATATGATGGCTCATGAGTATCAAAAGTGTTTGACATATCAAACCTCTGAGAATAGACTGAATGAATCACAGGTGAAAATGGCCTTGGCACAAGGAGAAACTGCTAATATTAGAGATGAGATTAGCAGTGGGATTATTCCCACTAGTGGCATTGAAAATTTCAAAACACAAAATTTCAGGAGATTGACAATTACTTTCCAAGAGGATGCTTTACATGTGATTCAAAAGGAGAACTCTTTACGTGCATGTTCTATGTCGAGAAACTATGATCAGTGGAGCGTTGGCATTGGAGTTCAAGAAGAAACTTCAAAAAATTCAAATTTAGAGGATGTTCTTAAGAATTACAACCAGCAAAATATCATGTCAGCGGAACTTCTTGCTACAGAAGAGAAACTGAAAAATGCTGATACTCAAATTAGAAGTTTGGAGAAAGAAATAGATCATTTGCAGAAAGAAAACGGAAGGCTAGTAGAAAAATCATCTTCTGCTATTCTTTCAGTTAAAAACTCAGAGCAGGAAATAAGAAAACTGAAACAGGAAAATGGCAAATTGCTGAATGAAGTCTCATTTCGAGTGGATCAGAGAGACGCGCTACAACAAGAATTATATTGCTTGAAAGAGGACAAAAACAGTCTTAGTAGAAGATATCAAACCATGATGGACCGGATGCAATCACTAGGATTAAATGATGAGAACTTTTACTTGGTGTACCAGAAATTGCAAGAGGGAAGTTCTAAAGTCAAAGATCTTGCACAAAAGGATAGGAAAGAAAACCTTAATATCCTTCAAGCTTTGCAGAAGGTGGAAGAGCTGTTTGAGAAAAATAAGATACTAGAAAATTCTATTCTGTTTCATCTTTCCGAAACAGAGAGATACGAGCACGAACTTAAAAAACTTAAAGAGCTAGTTGAGATTTTGCAGAAAGAGAAGTCCGATCTGCAGGGCCAAACTGATGAATTTATAGGCCAAATCAGAATCTTGGAAGCTAAATTACGAGGTATTTATACTGCAAATTATGAACTGCAAGAAGAGAATCAGAAACTCTTAGACAGATTGGCTGATGCATTTCAGGAAAAGAAGGAACTGGAAGATCAGCATGGTTGTTTGCTTGCAGAGAAACAAACACTAGTGAAAGAAATTGTGGAGAACAAACTAACAATAAATGACTTTCAGAATCAGATCGAAACCCTGAAGCAGGAAGGACAAGATCTTAGGGGAAAACTAGAAGAGAAAGTTGCTGATGTGCAAACACTAAGAAGTAAGATAGATAGTATGCATCAAACACTGGATGAGATGCATAAGAAGCATGAATTTTTATCCGAAGAGAAAGAGAATATCATTGAATCAGATAAATCATCAAAACTGAAGGCTTTGAATCTACAAATTGCATGTTTAAGTCAGCAAAATGAGCTTGATACATTGCAGCAAAAATTTGCAGACGTACTGCTGCGCAATAAAAACCTTGGAATTGAGATCTGTAAATTGCATGAGCTTCTATCCGTGGACGATGAAGGTGATGAGGAAAGAAGGTATCCTAGTGTTCATGATGTAGATATTAATGTAGATGGCCTGGGGTTATTACAGAATATTTACGGGAAGGTAAAAAGTTATCAATTAGAGCTTTCGTGCATCCAAGAAGATAATAAAAGGCATTTAGAAGATTTGGAGGTAAAGGAAGCTTATATCAAGCAGCTTAAGCAAGAGTTGCTGGATTTAAACATGGAAAAGCAATCCATCGAAGAATCAGTTGCTGTTGGGCTTCAAAAGTTGTCAAATGTTCATAAGGAAATTCGACGCCAGAAAGAGGTAATAGAAATTCTAGAGAGGGAAATTGAGAAAGGGTTGGAAAGAGAAAAAACTCTAAGATCAGATCTTTCGTGTTTCCAGGAAACACTCAGAGATTCAGAAACAGCTCGTCTAAATATTGAAGAGGAATTCAAAATCGTCTTTGCCAAGTATTGTTTGTCAGAGGCACTTCTAGATGAATCCGAAATCTTGTACGCAGAATTAGAAAGAGGGAACACAAGTCTCATGATCGAGTCTCTAGCACAGGCTACCTTTGCCTGTATGCTTGAGAGCATTGTAATGGAAAAAGATGAAGAGTTAGGCTCTTTGCACAGCCAATTGATCGTTTTCCGTGGAAACTCAGAAAACCGACTGCATTCTTCTCGTAAACACGATTTGCATGAGGTGGAGAGTCAGCAGCTTGCAGAATCATTATGTGGATCCCAGGAAGAGCAACAGACAGATGAAGATAACGACTTCTCTTTGGTTCCCGAAGATCCATACCCAAAATATAAGATTGAGACAGGGAACGAGAATATTTCTGTGCAAGATCACCAGGGTACAGAGAAAAGGAGGATAGGGCCAAAACGTAACGCAGAAACAAGAGGAAAAGAACAAGTAAAACACCATGTTAGTGACACTAAAGAATATCAACTCGTGTTTGAAGATACTGATGCAGATAGGAAAAGTAGTGGATACACCATTCTTGAATTTTGCAAGGAAGAAAAGTCTCGAGGTGAGGTTCAGTCTGCCGCTAATGATACAGAAGAAACAAATTCTGGGGTTCAAGAAATGTACTCGGGCCCTTCCAGAGGAGATCAAGATCATGTTAAAGATTTAGAGCAAGAAGTTGAAGTGCTTGGAGCTATGGTGAGAGATTTGCAATTGGAAAACATCAAGCTCAAAGGTCAGCAATGGAGTGCAAGTACGGTTGGAGACATTTTTAGAACAGAAATTCACCATAAAAAAACTCAATCTTCTATTTCATTGATATCAGATGGACCTATCAGTGATCAAGATGAAGCCATAATTCCTGAAGAAACAACAGTAAGGCATACTGAGAACACTGGAATCTACCCGCTCACGGAACAGAACCTCAGACTAGGGACCAGATTTGGCTCCCTGAATCGACAAATAAACAATCTACAGGTGGCTTTTGAGGGTCTCCAAGAGAAATTCTGGAGACTTAGTCAAGATAGCAGAGTCTCCAAAGCTTCAGCTTGTGCAGACCTACAGAATGGCGTTCTACTAAAGCAGTTTGCAGAAGTACAGAGGGAGCTAATCGTTTGGCTGCAACTCAACAATCAGCTGAACAAAGAGGTACAATGCAAATTTTTGTCTTTAAATAAAGTTGAAACGGAGATCGCAAGAACCTCTCTAAATGATGAAGTCGAGGAAGAGGGTTCTGTATCCCATACATGCCAGTTGCAGAGGGATGTTCGGAGAATGCAGGAAGAGAACAGGAAAGTGGCAGAGATGTTACACGCAGGATCAGTTAAAGCAAGAAGCTTGGAATTTGAGGTTGAGAAGGTTTTGGAGAAGCTTAGAGAAAGCAACTCCCCATCCAGACCATCCACTCCACAACGTTCGAAGAGGTCAGAAACACAGAGGATGAGAGTTCCTCTCAGGGCTTTTCTGTTTGGTTGGAGGGATCAAAAAAAGAAAAAGACTACTGTTACCTGCACACAGCCACTTACTGAGGAGTAGTTAGTCTTTGAGGTATTTGGCTTATTACTTGTTGCAAATTGTGAATAGCGCCAAGACACGTTTTTTCTGTTTTCTTTTCTGCTTCTTTTTCGGTTTATCGCACCCAGAAGGCAATCTTTGATGTCCGGAATTCCCAAAACTGATACTCTCTGATTTCGTGTTTCCGAAGGAAGGATGCATATTCTTCAAAAGCATATTATCCTTGAAATGTCACCTGAGTACTTTAAGATCTTAGTAACTTTTTATTGGTGTCTTTGTCGGTTTACTTATTTATTGTAGGATCCATATACTTGCCACGGTAAAACTGTCTTTTCTTTGACCGGTATATTAAAAACTGTCAAAGACGAACAATGTGTTAAAAACTGTTGAAAGATGAACAATGTCTTAAACCTGTACGACGTTTGGGTTAAACGATGCTATGATCTTTTCTGTACTGTCATGCTCCAGGCACCTTGTGTAAGGTTTTGGTTTTGACATTCTTTCTTTCTGCAAAATGTTGCTTTAGAAAGGAAGAATTGCTTTGGAAAAGGAATCTATGGATTTTCTTGCAGGTGTGTTTGGTTGGCACCATCTCTAAGTGATGCTTTTGTATATATCACATATCATATTTGGTTAATTCTGCCTGGATAAAATCTTTGATTTGTATCGGGCTCACTCTTTTTATTATATTTTAGATTTTTTCAAATTTCACTCTCCGAAGTGTGATATCCTTGGATTTATGAATTTGTAGACTCAACATCTTTAAGATTTAACATCTGCGAATTTATTTAACTAGATAAGCTTTCAACTAAAAGGATCAAAAGATCATCATCTAGAGCTTCAACATCGTTAAGATTTAACATCTATGAATTTATTTAACTATATAAGCCCTCAACTAAAAGGATCAAAGGATCATCACCTAGAGCTTCAATGCTCATCCCCACAAGATAGGGTTCTAGGAGGGTAGTGGACTTCTTTTAAGTAGTTGCATTTAGGCTTGAGCCCAGATCAATCTTATTACTTTAGAAACAAACACATTACCATCACTCCAATTGGTGGTTCCTCAACTAAAGGATGACCAAACAGTAACTTATACTAACTTGGTTGCTCGGATTACATCCCTACAAATAGAAGTTAGAAATAAGTAGAAGACAAAGAAGTGGGATTATAAGATTTTACAAAGTTTGTATTGATGTTGGAGACATTAACAATGAGGTGTTAGCCTAGTGAGAAGATTCTTACTTTGAAAGCTCCAAGTTATGGGTTTGACTCTCGTGAGCAATGTTGACTTATAAAGTTTTAGATGATGGAGATATTAAGATTGCCTGAGATATTAATAAATTAACGTATCTAAGCTTTAATATGATCAACTTCATTTGTGAAAATTCCCATTTAAATTACTATGCAACATGATAAATGATTTGTGATCATTCTTTACTCTTTTTGGTTTTATTAGTATTGTTTTTATTTAATATAATTAAAATGTTTAAAAGTAGAAACAAATTAAAATAGAATTGAATAAACAATGAGCGATTAGCTTAGTGTTAAGACTCTTGATTTGCTAACTCCAAATTTATGGATTTGATTGTGGTGGGCAATGTTAAGTTATAAAGTTCTAACTTGATTATATGTTTTGAAGGGAAATATCATTTTTTAAAAAATTACATATAAAGGATCATTATCAAAGGACAAATGCTTGCCTTACCAATGTTGGGTCTTGGGAAGGTTTTGGTATGAACAAAAGTCGAACCTCTTTTGAGTTGTTACACCTAGGCTCCAACTTAGGTTTTACAACTTGAGAGATAAGTAACTTGCCATCACTCCAAGCGGTGGTCGAAAGGATATTGTTTTACTTTTAATGAGGTACCTGTTTCTTAAGTTGTAATGGTTGGGTTTAAACTTGGGGGTAGCTACTTTATAAGAGGTTAGGCTTTTGCTCAATCCTCCTAAAATCCAACTTGGTGAATGAGCATTAAGACGATGGGTGATATCTTTTTTGTCATTTTACTTTTGATAGATATGGAAGATGTTTTTGTATTGATTAATTATTGTTGGTTTCTAAATTTTTGTAATAATTGAGATTTTCCAAGTGAAGAGAGATTACTTGAATCAACACATCATCATATAAAGTTGTCTCTTATTATTTGTTAAGAGGTTGCCAATTTGAGCCACACTTGATACATTGTTATATTCCTTTATAATAATTCTAATATATTGTGTTGGTTATATGTCTTGAAGTGTAGTTAAAGCCAAATTCTTTGGGTTCAGACCTTAAAATTGTATGACATTTTCAAGTGACTACAACTTTAGCATGACCTTACCATGACTTGTCGTCCACTTGTGGTGATTTGGAGGTGAGTTTTTAGGCAATGAAGTGCATGTAATGCTAATGCTCATGTCAACGTCACCTAGTCAAAACACCTTGTTTTGAGCCTTCAAAAGTTCTTAGAAGTGCTTGAACTAATGTTTGTCCTTTGGAGTATGGTTAGAGTCAATTGTTGAAAGCCTATAAAAGCTTGAAATGTCATTGGCAATGATGTGTTTTAGAGTATGCTGACGTTGGGATTAGGTTTTTATTGTAAAAGTAAATATCAAAATAGTGTTGAGAGGAAAGTTGAAGCATGAAACAATTAGTTAAGTACACCCCTGATGAGCGGTGGGTATCCCCTATGCCCAACCATACGAATCACAAGTGTGTATGCATGATCCAATCAAATTCCGTGGATGGAACTAGTGTGGTATCTAGATTATTAAGCATTGATCATAGGTCATTGTCTTCTCATTTGAATTAGTGGTAGCTTTGTCATGTATGGTTTAGTCCAAAATGAGACATGATTATGATGTTACATGGGCCTTAAACTCACTAAATAATAATATAGAGATTAACTATTTAATCTAATTAACTATAGAAGTAAATCCTAAATTATCCTAAGGGTGATGAGTGTTTGTTCCCAGCTTATTGTACACATCATGAACTCACGTACTTAATACTGAAATTACCAAGTGTTATGCTAGTGAACGAACCAAGCAATAACACTACTAGGATTACCAAGCAAATATGTGTTTATGCTCGAAAACTAGTCGCACTCATTCCACCAATTAATTAACATGTATGGAAATGTCAATATCGACTCAGTACATAGAAAGTAAATTGCATTAAAAGCAAATCTATTCTAAGTCAAAGTGCTATAATGAAAATGAATCAATCTCGATCTTATTGTTATTCATGAAATGTGTCCAGGTACAATGCCACTTGAATAAGACGTCGTACAACTAACTCAAATCCAAACTGCGGGCACTCACTTACTATTTGCTATGATTATGAAATAAAATTGCAAGAGTCTTGCTACACTATTAACCAAATGATATCAAATACATGGCAGGTGCTCACATATTTATAGGTAAATACAAGCATTGCATCGATGGGGTTGCATCAACATAGCTAAGTTATACTAGATGTGATATCACATCTATGATATAGCATTTACAATGTAGTAGCCAACTAAGATGCATCAATGAGGATGCTACAACACAGCTACGATGTAGCATCTACGATATAGCATTTACAATGTAGTAGCCAACTAAGATGCATCAATAGGGATGCTACAACGCAGATGTGATGTAGCATCTATGATATAACATCTAGGATATCTCAGCTGATTGATACACTTGACAAAATGATGCTTCATGATGTCCCCACAACTCAGCTTCTTGACATATCAAGTCTCATAATACCCTCATGATTGACTAAAAACTCATCCTTGAGTTATATATAAATGGAAAAAGTTTCATTACAAAAATTATGGAGTGACCAAGACTAGATTGGCCACCATTACAAAACTGGAGTGTCATATTACACAAATTTATTTGAGAGGATGTATTACAAAGTAACACAAGACTGGACGAACATTAAGGTTTACAAAATTGCAGAACTCTTCAAAAATCCACCAAAGATGAATCTTTTTGTTGTTGCTAGTGGTGGAAAATTTATCAACCTTGATTGTTATGTTGATGCTTCTCTTTTATGCAAAACATTTTTTTAAGGATGGACGGAAATTTCTCCTCATCATCCCATGGGTTTATGTTTGAGCTTTAATCATTGTATATGCTACTATTTGTCCATGGGCATATCCTCCTCTTGGCCTCTTTTCCTTACCTTGCAAAAGACCTTCAACCTTAGGCATTCATTTTAGCATCACCTGCAATCACTAAAGGATCAATGTTATTTTGGGTGATTTTTCCTTAATAATTAACCTTTTTGGATCCTTGGTTAGCTTAAAATTCAAAAAAAAAATTAGCATTTAGACTTAAGGTGATTATGAAACAATGTTTCCAAGGCTATGAGATAACTAAAAATCATCAAGTTTGATGAGTCGTTGTTGGTTGGTTATGTCGATGAGGCCTTGTCGACACAGTCAACTGCATTGACGAGGCCTCATTGACAAGGCCCCGTCAACGCATCTCAACTTGCGTTGACGAGGCCCCGTCAATGCAATGTCTATCCATCGCCTATAAATACATGCCTACCAACCGCATTTATGGCAATCTAGATTTTAGTAGTAGCAAAGCTCTTGCATTTTTTCTATTTGAAAGTTAGAATTTTTTACCCTAAGTGCTCGCAGTAGGAGTCATTGAGTGTACAGATCTTTATTCAAGCATTGTTGTACCTGAGCACGATAGTGTGTGCGACAATAAAGATGAGCTTTCTGATAAACTTTGTAGCACTTTGGATAGATTAAATATTTTATTTATGCATTTACTGTTTCCAATTATTTATTAAATGTTTTTAATTAATTATCAATTATTTTCTAGTTACTGTGTTAGATTACACACATAAGTACGACTGCTTTGAGCATAACACATATTCACTTGGTAATCCCAGCAGTGTTATTGCTTGGTACACCTAGTAGCGTAGTGCTTGGTTGTCCATTAGCGAATACATGGGTTCAGGACATGTACAGAAATTGGGAATGGATACTTATGTTAGGATTAGTTAAATGATTAGTTAATTAATTAATTTAGATTAATTAATCAAATTACTTTTATCTACATTTGAGCATCGACTTATAAAACATAAAGAATGATAAAAATTGAATGCCTTATTTACACTTAACCATACCAACAAACGTCACAAGTGTAATTGGGAAGACAACGATTGATCTTAAGGCTAGATTCACTTCCTAAAGGGCTAGTGCACTAGAAACAATGAAGTCTTTGAAATTTGACTGAATCTCACGTGAATGCTTTATGATTCGTATGGTTGGAGGTAGGGATACCTTGTTGCTCATCATTGGCACCATTGCTGGGGACTTTGTTTGTCGAACATGCACTATTGAGGTTTAAGTGCATATCGTTAATATCATTGTACGAACATAAGGTCAATATCATTCCCACTATACATAGAATTATAAAAGCACACTAATAACTTCATTTTGTTTTGTAAAATGTCTTCTTCTCACAAGCCCAAAGATACCAAACCATCAGTCCTATAAGAATGCAAAGTGGTATACACTCATCTAGATGAGTTTGTGCCGAATTTCACCTTCATCCTACATTAGGATGAACAAATGCGATGGTGTAATATGAAGGGCAACGTTGTCTTGCCCCCCCAATACATATGTTTCTGGAATGTTGTTTAAAACCCTTAAGAAGTTGGGCATAGCATATCTTCATGAAGAGTATGTTGTGGATGGATACGATACTTAGAATTATTGTCCCACTGAAACACAACCTAAAAGAGATAAACATCAAGAGAAACTCCATGAAGCTACAAAAGGGAAACATTACACTAACCCCTTATTCCTACTAGATCAAGAAGACAATGAGAATCCTTCCTTGGAAGGTTCTCAACATGAAGATTCTCCACCCTCTGCTACTGATGGTGAAGGTGCAAACCTGACCCTATGATCGACTATTCATATACTAGGGTCAAGAAAGAGTGATAGCCAAGGTGGGGACTCGAGTACACATCACAATAATAAGGGATCTAAGAATGGTGATCATAATAAGTGTAAGAGTGGTGGCGAACACCATGGTGGTGATGGCAGTCCATCTTCCTCTTTATCCTCTTCATCCGATTCCAAACATTCCTCTTCATCTGATGGTTCTCATGGAAGCCATCATAGACACAATCGTGATGAAGGTGTTCGATGAAATAACAATGACTGTGAAGGCCACCAAAATAGAAGGGATGGCCAAAACCATCATCAACGTCATCAACGTAGCAATGATGATGAACCTTTATTGGTGACTTGAAGTATGTTTAACATTGCAAAGGCAATGAAAATCCCAACCAGGCATATAAAGGATAGTCAGATCAAGCACCTAGACATGAACAATATTTCAAGATTTGAGGGGGGATACAATTTTGATCCATAGACACATCTACAAGCTTTTCAAGATGCTTATGCCTTACAAAACATAGAGAATGAGTGGCAAAAACTCAAGCTTTTTCCAAGGACACTCATTAAGGAAGCTGAAAGTCGGTACCAATCCTTGAAGCTAGAATCTATTCGAAGATGGAGTACCATGTCAAAACTGTTCAACGATAAAGATCAAACATACTCTAGAGTGTCTAATCTGAGAACGCAAATCCAAGATTGGAAATAAGAAGCACATGAACCCTTGGATGCTACCATGGGACAATACTATTCAGTCCTACATCAATGCCTTGGCCATGGTTACTCTCAGAGGGAACAACTTCACCACATCATAGATGGGCTCAAAGTAGAAACAAGAAGAACCCTTGGGATGTATGGCCAAGGAAGATTGTTTGAATTGAGAGCTCATTAGATCCAAAGGCTAATTGAGTAGGTAGCAAAAGAAGAAGGTGAGTTATCAAAGAATGGAAAGTACTAAAGAATATAATAGGGACCCATCTATCAGAAAATGAGAGGTTTGATTTTGTGATGAGGAGGAATCACCACTTGATGAAGTGGTGAATAGAAAGACCTTGCTCATCCAAAAATCTGTTTCTAACTTTTCGGCAAAGGTTGATAAGTTATGGGACTCTTTGAATGAAAAATTTCAAACCACTTTGAAGATTGTTGAAGAATCCAAAGAGCAAAATAGTGATCGTAATCGTAGGAGGTGAAAAGAAGCTAAACATGCCTACCAAAGAGGTAACGTTAAAGTTGATGTTGTAGAAGAATTTGTGGAGTTTGACTCTGATGGTGGAACTAAATGTGACATATGCCAATATGAACATCCAAAGGGATGTTGCCCTATGGTGTCACACTTACAAGAGTCTTGAGTGTACGCATTAAATCCTCGTCTAGCACATAGGCAAGCTCCAAGACAATTGCCTTACCTTCAAGGTAGTCCAAGATAATTCCACCACCAACAACAAGCATACTACCCCAGTGGAACTCCTTCACAACCTTATGAACAATACCAACCGTGGTACCAACCATAGTCATGGGGAATGCCACCGCCAAGGCAGCAGTACCCTTATAGGCAACTAGATCCATATGGGTACTATGTTTAGTAGCTTGTCTCCCCTAGAAGTTTAGCAAGTCATACATCATTCTAGCATGACTATTACCCTCTAGAGTACCACCAAACACATTCACCATCTATTTGAGAAAAAAATCCATATCTGCATCCTTATTATCTTTCACATCCCTCTGCACCTACACCTCCACCTTCAACTCAATTACCTCCTGCTTTGTCTATGCAAGGTGAAATTACTCCACAACTACAACAATGAAATGCTACAAGGGCTGTACACTTACAACCAATTTTTCAACCAAGTGGTTAGGATAATTGATCAAGGAAATGACCCTTCTTCTAGCCCAGCAGCCCTCTCCGGCCCTCACAACCTACGTCGACTGATCACCTTGCATCTCCAACACCCTCATCCTTTGCATCAAATACTTTCAAGTACCCTTCAAACCAAGTGTTGCCTAGGATTTGCACTGTAATGCTAACTCATACGATTTCTGATTGGATTAAGGTTGGCAACCTTCCTATAAAAAGATCTGATCCAAGAAGTCCACTCATCTATCTACAAATTACTAGACAAGAGTTATGCAAGGCTCTTCTTGACTCTAGTTTTGAAGTTAACCTCATCTCCCACGATATGTATAAGGCTTGGAACCTACCACCTCTTAAGAAGAGCAACATCTGTTTAGAATTAGTAGATTAGTTGATTACCATTCCTTTGGGATTAGCAGAGGACATTATGACCACAGTTTGTGGGTGGTCTTATCTTGCTAATCTTTTGGTAATTAAGGTGGACAATTGCAAAAGTGACTTCCCCATCATTATGGGAAGGGCTTGGTTAAGTATAGTCAACATGCGAATGGGTATAAGGGACCTATCTCTAGAAATATCCAAGGAAAATGAGCTAGAAAAATTTGAGAAGAAGCATGTTCCATGCATTGCGTATAGTGATAATGGATGCAATTGCATGTAAAGGATTTGGGCAATCAAAAGTACATACATTAAAGCATGCAATTAGTGTCCATAGAAAATTAACGTTCAAAAGTATCTGTACACAGCAGCCACAAAGTAGGAGGGCACCTAGTGGTTGATAGCTAATTCAGATAGTAGCACAATATGCATGGAGCCAACTGAGAGTTTAACATATGCATATGTTGAAGGCATGGACAAAATTAAAGAAGTTCATTTCCAACTCTCTAATGAAGATGATGATATTGTTGGGAAGATTTGGAAATCCATAATCACTTTAAGTAGGAGCCCTTAGAACTAAAAACTTTATCGACCAGTATGGAGTATACATTTTTAAAGAATGGTAAACTGGTCATCATTAATGTCAAACTTGCTCCTGAGTAAAAATAAAAGTTATTGAAGGTGGTGAATAAATGGTCAACAACCTTTGCTTGGTCATATCCATGGCTAACAAGAATTGATCCAAGGATATGCCAGCATCACATCTACAACAACCCAGCCATGAAGCCTAGAAGGCAACCATAGTAGTGACTAAACCCCAAATTGAAGCAAATCATTAAGGAGGAGATAGAGTAACTTCTTAAGGTGGGGTTCATCTATTTGATCGCGAATAGTGAGTGGGTTAGCCTACTCATAATTGTATTGAAGAAAGGTGGCAGATGGTGGGTTTGCATCGACTTTAGGCTATTAAATATGGAAAAATTTAAGGATCACTTTCCTTTTCCATTTGTAGACCAAGTATTAGACATCATATCTAGGCATTGTTATTATAACTTTTTGGATGGTTATAGTGGATATAACCAAATCCAACTTGCATCCAAAGATTAGGCCAAGACAACATTCATGAGTCCCTAGGGGACTTTTGCATACTGTAAGATGCCATTCAATCTGTGCAATTCCCCTACAACATTTCAACACTTGGTCCTTAGTATCTTTCAATAGAAAATTAGTAGTGGTGTTGAAGTCTTCATGGATGAATTTTCCACTTATGGATTAACCTTTGAGCAAGCCTTGGATCAACTTGAGAAATTATTGAAGAGATGTGTAGAGACAAGCCTATGGCTCAATTGGCAAAAGAGCCATCTCATGATTCAAGAAGGCATTGTGTTAGGGCATCAAATTTTGCAGAAAGGGATTGAGGTAGATCCAAAAAAGATAAGGGTCATCCAAGGAATAACACGCCAACTAGAGATCGTTAAAGATGTTTGGTCATTCCTTGGATACACTGGTTACTATGGATGATTTATTGAGAATTTTGCTAAGATTGCAAAGTTGTTGGTAGAACTTACAAAGAAAGATTCCCCTTTCATTTGGACCAAGAAATGTGAACATGCATTCCAACGATTAAATGAGAAACTCATAGAAACACCAATCCTATGAGCACCAGATTGGTCCAAACCATTCCATATCATGGTAGACACATCTAACTATGCTTTGGGAGCTATGCTCACATAGATGGACTATAAGAAATGTCCATATTATATCCACTATGCGAGTTGAAGCATTGTGGGGGCATTGTTGAATTACACTGCCACGAAAAAAGAATTAATGGTAGTGGTGTATGCACTAGAAAAGTTTAGACATTATGTGCTAGGTTACAAAGTATTTGTACATACGGACCACAATGCAATTCGCTTCCTCATGAATAAGCTGATGGTGAGCCCTCGTTTTATACGGTGGCTTGTGATCTTGCAGGAATTTGATCTCATTATGGTAGATCAAAAAGGGACTAAGAATGTCGTCACTGACCACCTTTTTCACCTAATATGGGATAATAAAGAGGAGGAGAGCTTGCTCTGTGATCAATTTCCAAACAAACGCCTCTTTACTGGAGTAATAAGTGAACAAATGCCTGAAAAATTAATATCATATAATGGCATTCTCACATATCTTCTCACTCAAGAGATGCCACAAGACTTGGATTTTAGGAAAAAGCAACAATTTCTTCATCGGGTCAAATACTCCATGGAAATCAATGGAGACACCTTTACAAGGTGTGTGCTAATGGCCTAATTCGTTGGTGTGTCCCTAACGAAGATTAACTATGTGTTCTCTAAAATGCTCATGAAGAGCCTTGTAGAGGCCACTATGTAGGGAGATGCATGGCCATAAAAATCCTAATGGAAGGATACTATTGGCCTACAATCTTCAGGGATGCCCACCAATTTGTCAAGTCTTATGAATGTTGTCAATGTGATGAGGGGATGACCGCTTGCATGGAAGGTCCTCAATAGTGGATTCAACCACTGGAGCCTTTTGACATATGGGGTGTTGACTTCATGGGTCCCATCACATCCATGTTTAATGAGAAAGCGTATATTATAGTAGCAGTTAACTATTGCACAAAATGGGTAGAAGCGGCAACTGTTACTAATTGTACATCATCCATTGCCGCCACATGTATACAACAAAATATTATGAATAGGTTTAGGATGCCATGTTCACTAATTTCTGATAATGGAACTCATTTCATAGGTGCCACATTTAGAAAATTAATGCAACACTTGGGGGTTGATGAGTGGCGAGGTACCCCTACACTCCACCATACGAATACGAGCGTGCACGCGTGATCCGGTCGAACTCCACAGACTAAATGCCTTAACGCCACAAGAAACACTTGGGGTTAATCGTTCGTTGTCTTCCCAGGCTTGCTTGTATGTGTCACGGTGTATGGTTAAGCAAGTCTGAGGTATGTGATTTTTTCGGTATTTTTGGCTTATCTTCTATGCT